>PVIA01012319.1:0-38515 GCA_004024845.1 Tonatia bakeri
TTTCTTTTCTTTTCTTTTCTTTTCTTTTCTTTTCCCTTCCCCTCCCCTCCCCTCCCCTCTTCTCTTCTCTTTTCTAATTCTCCCCAGTACTAGAGAGCAGTTTTTAGTCAAAAGACTCAGGTTGCTCCTCACCTTGGAGAAAACCCCTTATTCTCCTGGTGATTGCCCCTCTGTTCCATCTCCTTTTAAAATAGAACTCCTGCTACTTAGATTTCCTGGACTAATCTCATAAAAATGTCTCATTTTAATTCTCTCTCTTTGTACTCTGTGGCCTGCAAGATTTCTGAAATTTTATTATCTAGCTCAATACATTCTTGCTCATCATATATACTTTCAACCTTCTATTTTAAAGTGATTCTCTGGTGCTTGATTTCCCCCAGTTTCCTCTACTCTGAATTAATTTTTGATTTATCATGGTCTATCAATTTCATGGTACTGTTTTTCTTCATATATCCTAAAATCATATGTAGTCTATTTATGTTTTAGTATAAATGCATGTATTAGTTATTTCACATGAAAATTGGTTTACCATGTCAACTGGCAGGCTTCTTTTTTGGGTGGTAAAATGACAGTCAACAATTAATCTGAGAAATCTGCTAGTGACTAAAAAAGGAAACCTTTACTCCTAGGTGAGAGAAATCTAACGTAGTTAGACCAATTTAATGTAGTTTTATCTAAGCAGTTAGTTCAGTTTCTTTAAAGTTGAGTCCTCTGTTTCCAGAACTGGAATCAAATACCTATTGCTCTTGGTTTGTATTTAGGGGAGCAGAGAGATAAGAAATTTTGGCTCCTGATTTCTTCCTGTCTTAAAAGTTATAAAAGAAAGTTCTCACAAATTCTATTGACTCTATTATCTACATGTCTTTTAAAATCATTGATCTTGAATCTTATTCCTATTTCCTTAAAATATCTTAAATCATCTTGTCTGAATTACTTCAACAACCAACTAGCGTTTTCTCCAATCTCAATATTACAATTGTATGATATTTCTAAACCCAAAATTTTACCATCCATCCATTCATAAAATATTTATTAAATGCTTACAATGTGAAAGCACTATTTTAGGCATTTGTTCTTGCCTTGAAGAGGCTTACATTCTAATGATGACAGTGAGTGATGGTTAAATAGATAATAAACAATAAACAAGAAAGTATATGGTCTTAGGTGAATCATTGTTGCATGAACAACAATTATCCTCATATCTACTTAAATAGTTCATGAAACTCTAAATAAAATCTTGAAGGTACTTTCTTACCATAAGAAATTTATTTTTTAGGTTTATCTGTGATAATAAATGCTTTGAAAGGATTTAAAAATAAAATAACTGCTGAAAAATATCCATATGAATACATCTTCTACCAAAATCAACATACTGATCAATGGAAAGCTAGAAAGGGCACAAACAACCTAAAAAACAAACAACCTCCCCTAAAACTAAGCAAACAACTAGAACAGGAACAGAATTATAGAAATGGAGATCATATGGAGGGTCATCAGTGGGGAGGGGACATGAGAGAAGGGGAATGGGAACAATACAGGAAATAAAAAGCATAAATGGTAGGCATGAAATAGACAGGGGGAGATTAAGAATAGTATAGGAAATAGAAAAGCCAAAGAACTTTTATGTACAACCCATGGAAGGGGGGATATGCTAGAGGGTAGTGGAGTTCAGGGCAGAGCGGGCTTAAAGAAGAGAAAACATGGGAACAATTGTAATAGAATAACCAATAAAATATGCTTAAAAAGGAAAATAAATATTTTTATTCATTATAAGATAAATTTATTATTTTAAACCAGAGAGGCAAATATGATTTTTTTCCTTTTTGCTAAGGGAAGCTGAAATAATTAACTTACTTCTTAGGAAGGAGGTCATACTCTTATTACACTAGGTAAAGAAGGAAACAAACTAAGGGGTAAATGTATAATAAAACACATAAAAATATATGAAACATATGGGACTAAATAAAGAATAACACCAAAAAGTTATACTTTATTGGAAGTCTTATTCTGTGGATGCAAGGTCAATGAGTGAGACTCTGTATTATAAATAACTCTTACAAGTACACTCTCTTTTGTGTAGACATGAAATAGCTTAAACTCAGGTATGCAACCTGTGTCATAAAGAAAATTTCTACCAGCTTAAATATAAGCTCTGGTCTTTATGTATAGAAGTTTCTCCAAATAATGGTTCTGGGAAAAGTTCACCCCTCCTGTTGAAAAGTTTATAATAATAATAATTAAAAAATTGACTTCTGGTCAAGATGGAGGCATAGGTAGACATGCTTCTCCTCCTCATGCAACCATAGAGAGAATTACAGCCAGATCTCAAAACTAATAAAACCCAGAACTGTCAGAAAATTGAGCTATATGGAAGTTCAACAACCAAGGATTAAAAGAAGACACATTATTCCAGATGCATAGGAGGGGCAGAGCTGCAGACATGGGCTGAGAGGTGGTGTGGTGTGGAAAGGCAGTAGCAGCAGAAAGGATGGGAGGGAAACCTTGGAATTGAGCAATCCCAGGCCAGACTGCACAGCCCAAGATTCCAACACCAGGAAGATAGATCCTTATTACCTCCTGCTGTAAAAACCAGCAGGGATTGAGGTAGTAGGGGAAACTGCTGGATTTCCACCACTTAAAGGGCCAGTACAGTCTTAGAATATATACAAACCCACCCATTTTAGGTTCACCACTAAGCAGCAGCTGGAAGTGCACCCGAAGCACACAGGAAGGGGATGAAGTGACTGGAAATTGAAAGAGTACCGAGTGAACTGTCAGAAACCAGGTGGCAGAATTGTCCCCTCTTGAAGAGAATTGTCCTGTCTTTGTGGCTATCCCACACAGCCACAAAGCAGTGAAGTTGGTTGCCCTGTCCTGGCAATTACCTAAGGTTCTACCTCACACAACCTACAGGTATCTTTTCTACAGTATACCACACTGCTAAGACAGGTTGTTAAAGCAGCTGTACCTAATACATAGAAACAAACACAAGGAGGCTACTAAATTGAGGAAAGAAAAAAAGATTCACATGAATGAACAGAATGAACCACCTCCCCCCCCAAAAAAAAGAACTAAGTGAAATAGAGATAGCCAACCTAACAGATACAAAGTTCAAAACACTGGTTATCATGAAGCTCAGAGAACTCCTTAAGTACGGCAAAAAAATAAAAAAGGTCACACTAAGGGAAATAAGGAATAATTCACAGCAAATCAACAGAGAAGGAAAGGAAGATAGGATTCAGATAAATGGTTTGGAACATAAGGAAGAGATAAACACTCAACCAGAAGAAAAAGAAGAAACAAGAATTCAAAAAATGAGGATAGACTTAGGAACTTCTGGGACATTTTGAAATGTGCCAACATCCAATCAGAGGGTTGCCAGAAGGAGAAAAGGAAGAACACGAAATTGAAAACTTATTTTAAAAAATAAAGAAAGAAAATCCTCCTAATTTGGAGAAGGAAATAGACATGCAAGTCCAGGAAGCACGGAGTCCCAAACAAATTGGACCCAAGGAGAAACACACGAAGACATAGCATAATTAAAAATGACAAAGGTTAAAGATAAAGAGAGAATCTTAAAAGTAACAAAAGAAAAGCAGAAAGTTACCTACAATGGAGTTCTCATAAGACTGTTAGCTGATTTCTCAAAAGAAACTTTGTAGGCAAGACAGGACTGACAAGAAATATCAAAGTGATGACAAGCAAGGACCTACAACTTAGATTACTCTACCCAGCAAAGCTATCATTTAGAATGGAAAGGCAGATGAAGTGCTTCCCAGACAGGGTTAATAAAGCTAAAGGAGTTCATCACCACCAAGCTATTATTAGAGGAAATGTTAAAGGGACTTATTTAAGAAAAAGTAGATTATTAAAACCATGAACATTAAAAAGGCAACAAATTGACAACTATCAACAATGGCATCTAAAAAAAAACAAAAGCAAAAACAACTGAGCAAACAAGCAAACATCAAAAACAGAGAACAGGAACAGAATCATAGATATGGAGACCATTTGGAGGGGTTATCAGCTGGGAGAGAGAAGGGAGACAATTGGGATATGGTCTAGGGATTAAGAAATACAATTGGTAGAAAGAAAATAGTGGCAAGTTAAGAATAGCATAGGAAATGGAGAAGCCAAAGAACTTCCATGTATAACCCATAGACACGAACTAATGGGGAGGGATTGCTGGAGGCAATGGGCTACTGAGCAGAGGGGGACAAAGAGGAAAAAGTTTGGACAAGTGTAATAGTATAATCAATAAAATATACTTAAAGAGTTAAAGATTTTTGCCTTAATTGATGGTCTTAAGTGACTAATACATGTGGAAAGCTGTTATTTCAAAACTGTGTAGCTTTTGAATAGAGACTCCTTTCCTTCATCCCAAAAAAATCAAAACCAACCAACCAAACAAACAAAAAACCCAAGAGAAAGAAACAGAAGCTGAGTAAGAACATCCTAAAAGAAAAAGGGAAAAGAAACCCATGACAAATAAAAAACTTTACCAGAGAAATAAATTTCTAAGGAGCAAAATAATATTGTAACCAAAAAATTTTAGAGGAATTTTAAAAAATCCAACTGTTTCTTTAAAAGAAGAGCAAAATTTAGATCCATGTGGGTTTAGGGAGTAGATACAAGAAATATAGAAAAGATAAGAGATGTGAGCTAATTGACTTCAAGGAAGACAATTGGAATAAAAAATTAGAATGTCACAGAAATGAAGACCAGGTTGTAATAAGTACAAGGAGAAATATATAACATTAAAAACAAAGTAAGATGAATGAGAAGAAAACAAGCAAATGATAATAGAAATGAGGAGTTAAAAGGTATTAGAGACAAAATGATAGGGTTGGAATAGAGGCAAGGAGATTCAATATATGTGTAAATATGAACCAAGGAAAGACAAATAACTGAGCGATAACTTAGAAACCTTTGTAGACATAAAATAAACTTGCATCTATAAATTTAAAATTTACATTACCTTTTAGATTACAGTATAGCCAATACCAAGATATATTCTTGTAAATTTCCTAGATTTCATATATAAAAATGTAGATATGAGTTTTATATATTTGTCATCTTAGACTTTGCAAGTTTTACATTAATTTTATATTATAATTATATTAATTATATATTATATTATACTTAAAACTTTGCAAGTTTTACATTAATTTTATATTATATTTATATTATATATAATATATTTTATAATATATTATATATATTGTATTATATTTAAGAAAATTATTATGATATGGTAGAACAAGACATATGAGGAAAAGGATCCAGAGGTACTAGTCACATGTTCTGTACCTTTCAAGACCTGATGCAAAACATGACCCACATATATGCTGTCTACAGAAGATCCACCTCAGAACAAAATATCTATACAGGTTGAAAGTGAAGGGATGGGAAAAATATTCTGAGAAAATGGACACACAAAATGCTGGGGTATGAATATTTATATCAGGCAAAATGTACTTTAAAACAAAAACCATAAGAAGGGACAAAGAAGGTCACTATATAATACTTAAGGGAATAATCCAACAGGAGGATATAACTCTTGTAAACATATATGTACCCAACATAGGAGCACCTAAATATATAAAGAAGATCTTGGAAGACTTCAAGAAAGATAGTGAAAACAACACAGTCATCAAAGGGATTTTAATACCCATCGTCAACAATGGATGGATGTTCCAAACAAAGAGTCAACAAAGATACTGTGGCACTGAATGACACTCTCAGGGGTGTCCAACCTTTTGGCATCTCTGGCCCACACTGGAAAAAGAAGAGTTGTCTTGGGCCACACGTTAAATACGTTGCAACACATAATCACAAAAAAAATCCCATAATGTCTTAAGTAAATTTATGATTTTGTGTTGGGCTGCATTCATAGCCATGCTGAGCCACATAAGGCTGGACACCCCTTAAGGGAGCCACATAAGGCTGGAGCCACATAAGGCTGAGCCACATAAGGGGTTGGACACCCCTGCCTAGATCAAATGAACTTAATTGATATATACAGAACCTTTTAACCCCCAAAAGCAAGATACACATTCTTTTCAAATGTGCAAGGAACATTTTCAAAGATAGACCACATGGTAGAACACAAAACAAGCTTCAGAAATTCAAAATAATTGAAATAATTTAATCATATCCTCAGATAATAATGAATTGAAACTAAAAACCAACCTTATGGAAAAAACTCAAAAACATTCAAATAAATGGAGACTGAATACATATTACAAAATAACAAATGGATCAACAACGAGATCAAGGAAGAAATCAAAGAGTACTTGGAAAGAAGTGAAAATGAACACACAGCAACCCAAAACCTGTGGGGCACAGCAAATGTAGGGAAAGTCATAGTAATACAGGCCTACCTAAACAAGATAGAAAATTTTCAAATGAACTATCTAACCCTACATCTACAAGAACTAGAGAAACAACAACAAGTAAAGCCCAGAGGGAGAAGAAGAAATGAAATAATCAAGAACCAAGAAGAATTAAATGACATAGAAACAAATAACAATTGAAAGGATCAATAAATCTAGGAGCTGGTTCTTGAAAAGCTAAACAAAATTGGCAAACTTTTAACCAGACTAATAAGGAAAAAAAGAGAGAGGACCCAACGAAGTAAAATCAGAAATAAAAGAGGAGAAGTTGCAGCTGGTACCACAGAAACACAAAGGATTGTAAGAAATTACAATGAACAACTATATGCCAAGAGCTTGGATGACTTGGGCAAAATGGTCAAATTTATAGAAACATTTGGTCTTCCAAAACTGAATCAAGAAGAAGCAGAAACCCTAAAAAGACTGATAATAACTAGTAAAAATGAGATGGTAGTAAAAAATCTCCTGGCACTCCAGTAGCCCTGGAATAGATGGCTTCACATGTGAATTTTACTGAACATTTAAGGAAGCACTAACTGCTATCCTTCTCAAAGTATTCCAAAAAATTCAAGAAGAGAGAAGACTCCCAAACTCTTTTTATGAGGCCAGTATCATCCTAATTCCCAAGTCAGGTAAAGACACAAGAAAGAAAACTACAGGCTAATATCTCTGATGAACATAGATGCTAAAATCCTTAACAAAATACTAGCACACCAGATTCAGCAGTGTATTAAAAAGATCATGCACCATGATCAAGTAGGATTCACCCCAGGGATATAAGGATGGTAAAATATACACAAATCAATAAATGTAATGCATCACATAAACAAAATGAAGCATAAAAATCACATGATCATATCAACAGATGCTGAAAAAGCACTTGATAAAATCCAGCACCCATTTATGATAAAAAACACTCAGAAAAGTGGGAATAGAAGGAGCTTACCTCAACATAATAAAAGCCACATACGAGAAACCTACAGCCAACATTATACTCAACAGGCAAAAACCCATCAGTAAATGAGTAGATGAAAAACTGGTACATTTACACAATGGAATACTATGCAGGAGAAAGAAAGAAGGAACTTTTACCTTTCTTGTCACAGCATGGATGGAACTGGATAGTATTATGCTAAGTGAAATAAGCCAGTCAGTGAACACAACTACCATATGATCTTACCTATAAGAGAAATTTAATGAACAAAATAAACTAATGAACAAAATAGAACCACAGGCATGGGAGCGTGGAACAGACTGACAGTGACTGGTTGGGGGATAATGGTAGAAAGATGGGGAAGGGACTAGACAACATGTATGAATGACCCACAGACATGGACAGTAGTGTGAGAGCTGGGGCAGGGTAGGCTTGGTGGAGGAGGGCAAAGGGGGAAAAATTGGGTCAACTGTAATTGAATAATAATACAAAATGATTGAAAGATAAATCCCAAATTTAGACCAAAAGAAAATCTGATGCAAAAGAAGAAATATCATTGACAATTGTCTTTAAAATAAAAACAATGTCGTCCATTAGGAAAATGATTGGTTTTGGAATGCATTTTTTATAGAGTATGAACTCTGTGCAGTAGGGATACAGGCTTAGCAATATTTGCTTTGCCAAAAAGTGATAGAAGCAAAGTATTGTTTTGTAACAGCATTTCTGTGAGCAGCTCTCTGATGGTCTCTCTTAGTCCAAGGACAAATAAGAGGACATAGAAAAAGATAGTTAACTAAAAATTCTCAAATATTAACTCTTTATTTAACATTTTCCTGTGTATTTGATGGTAATGACTTGGCAGATTTTTGTCAAATATGTATACTGTATATATTCCTTATTTTTACTATACAAATTACTTAGCTGCCTTTGCCAAATCACCTGGCATCAGTGTATAATAAATGTTTGACTGCCTGTTGTCGTCCTTTAGGGACATCAACCAATATCCAGTGATCTTTTTTTCTCTAAAACATGAGGTTAGTACCATTTCTATTTTTACAGAGTTTGATGATCCTTAAAATGTTTTGAATTCTTTGGGAAAAATGGCATATAAATACAATTCAAGATAACTTTAATTTTTGCTGTCATGTAATCTGGTAGCCTTGGTACAGTTTTTAAATATACCCAGTTCTCAAATGGGATTAATGGATTTATTTTACTTTGTAAGGATTCTTTGTCAATAACCTTTCATTGAAATTTGATTGTCTGGATATATGTCTTTGGTGGGCTTTGCAGGATTTTTACTGATGCTTCCTAACAGACATTTTATACATCCCATAGCAGTTCTAATAGTCTTCCAGGGGTAGCTAAGTGCTTAACTTATCACTAAAGGGTAAGGCTGTATGGGAAGACTGCTGGCACAAACTGCAGGGAGTCAGCAGTTTTGGAGTCCATAAGTCAAGACTGTGTTTGAGGGCCCCAAGGAGACTAAATATTATATGTCTGAAGGTTTTGTCCAAGAGCATGCCTATCAGGAAAATGCTGAATGCATAGTATTAGCAAGAGGGAAGCAATTTTAGCTGCATGTGTCTCTGCCAAAGTAAGTTGGCCAGCATCCTATAAGAGACTGTAAATTCTTAACTGTTACAGTGGGAAGTTTTCTATGTACTTGAAGTACGTTGAAAACTTTTTTTTTTTTTAAGAGAAAGAAATGTAACCCTTCACTTACATCTAGAAACCAAAGGCTGTGAATTCCTTATCTTGAAGTACCCACCTCATCCTCCACTCCAAATTGTAGGACAAGGAATATTTAGCCATCCAAGTGATCTGAAAGGCCAGCTATATGAAATTAAGTGCTTTGCAACAACTATGACTTCCAGGGAAAATCATATTTATTTTGATATTTAAAATATCTCACTTTCCCCCCACACAAGAACATTTATGGACTGCTATCTCTGTCATGAAACTACTAGAGAATTTGCCTGTAATATCTGCAAGTGTATTAAATAAAAAAACAATTATCCTTTTGTTGTCAAGTTCTTACTACACATTTGGAGGCAAGTATTAATGTCTATACTTTATGAAGGAGAAAGAGGGCATTAAAAAGTCTTCTAAAATAAACCTTACCTCCTATGACCGTCTACAATCCTCAGATTTGATTCCTAGGGTAGTTAGGTTTTTATCTGTGAGCTGACACCAGGGCTCAGTGTGAACTTTAGCTGCTGATTTGGGATCACCTGGAAAGCTTTAAAATGTCCTGCCATCTGGATCCTAGACCCAGGGTTTACGAATTGTTCTCAGGTATATTCTGGCCATCTGATGAGCACTTACAAGAGGAAGATAAGATGCAGGTTTAGGTAATTAACCCATTCATTCAGCTCTCATGATGATGTTCCTATTGTTTGTTGTGACATAAAAGACCCCGAGTCTTATGGGGTCAAGAGAAAAGGGAAACCAAGAAAAATTCTTAACTGTTACAGTGCAAGAATATTTGTCACTTATATGAGCTTTTTCTAAAATGATCTTATTTAACCCATGCTACAGAATCATAGCCTTATATCTTATTACTACATAAGAAACATTACATTAATAAAATTCTATTGAATACCAGCAAAATTTTATTGGCAGTGTACTAAGGATTGTGTATATCAATGAATTTGGTTGGCAGTACACATATCAAGGTAATATTGGGAGATAATTTTCTATGAATCTTTTGTGTGTTGGTATGTCCTGCAACAGAGGCACTGACTATCTTTTGTCCTATGTTTTCCAGTAGGTTTATATAATGAACACCCTTGGAAGACAGAGATAGTATCTCCCTCTGGAGAAAAGGGTAGACATGCTTACCATCCACTGTAGAAAATATAGGTTCCCTAAGTTCAGAGTTTCTCGCCTATAATACAAACTACTTTGTATTCAGACATTTATTCTGGGCCTCTCTGCATCATCCCTAAAGGACTCGGGACAAGAAGGAGTCATGCAAATATGTAATACTCAGGCTTCTTGCTGTGCCACAAGTAATAAAGTCCTTTGTCCTGGGCCCAAAGGTCTCATATCTTCTCCAAGCATTTACAGCACAGTAGTTGTCTAGCTTATTACTTTCCTCATAGATAAAACCTCAGATTTTTGTAGTTCTTTACAGGTAACTGTGGTGCTACACTTTAAAGAAATTAAAAAAAGAAGTTCGAGTTAATGGTTATCTCCAGTCATGGTGTCTTTAATGTATGAAGACTACATAAAATGCCATAGCCATGTAAAAAAATCAGGGAAAAGTGTACGCATGAGGACTTATCTAGAGATGAAGCACTCCACTTAACCAAAACATGGCTGGGGAACTTGAGCAACAGGACTGGTGGTTATCACTCAGTTTATTTAAGTGAAGATGTACGAATGAAATGAGGACAAGTGTTGAATGCCAGTGTGTCGATGTCATAGTTGTAATAAATAGAAAAACACTAGTAAAAAGTTTGAGGTAAATAAAAAAGAGAAAGAAAAATGTAGAATGGGCTCATTAGTTGCTACATAGTTAATAAAAAGATGTGAAAGAATATTATTTAAAGTTAGTTTGCCATAGTATTAGATGCCTAATTAGGAAAAGAGAGGACCTAAGACATTATAAAAAGTACAAGTATAATGATTAATAGAGCAATAACAAAAATTTACTAAATATGAAAGGGATAAAACTGCAAAGAAAAAAACATAAATTAGAAACAGTAAATATAACAAAGGGCACACAGTTAATAAAACAAAGTAAGCCCCAAATATCAATTATATCAACAAGTATACATAGACTTAGCTCACTTCTTAAAATGGAAGTATTTTCAGATTGGCTTACAAAATAAAGTTAAACTCTAAAATAAAATGATAGAGGGCGGCTGAAAATTAAGTAATGCGCAAGCGTACAGCAGGTAAATATAAACAGTAAGAAAGCAGTGTTTCAGAAGTATAAATTAGGCCAAATGTAACAAATGAGAGGGATAAGGAAACTATAAAGTAAAGGCTAAAATTCACATTCATGACAAAACAGTATGGATCTCTTTGCACCAAACAGGGAGCTAGAATTTCCTAATGCAGGAAATAAAATAGCCTTGGCTGGTGTGGCTCAGTGGATTGAGTGCTGGCCTGCAACCAAATGGTCGTTGGTTTGATTTCCCAGTCAGGGCACATGCCTGGGTTGCGGGCCAGATCCCCAGTAGAGGGCATGTGAGAGGCAATCACACATTGATGTTTCTTTCCCTCTCTTTTTCTCTCCCTTCTTCTCTCTCTAAAAATAAGTAAATAAAATCTTAAAAAAAAGAAAATAGATAAGCATAAAACAATAGTAAATAGACTAAAATAACATTCTTTTTTAAAAGATTTTATTTATTTATTTTTAGAGAGGGAAGGGAGAAAGAGAGAGAGATAGGGAAACATCAATGTGCGGTTGCTGGGGGCCATGGCCTGCAACCCAGGCATGTGCCCTGACTGGGAATCGAACCTGCGATGCTTTGGTTCACAGTCCGCACTCAATCCACTGAGATATGCCAGCCAGGGCTGAAAAGAACAGTCTTAGTCTAATACAGTGTAAGTAGATCAAAATGATTAAGTATATAGAGGTCAAAACAGTGTAATGAATAAGGTAGATTTTGGAGATGTGCATCAAACTTATTAAGACTACATGAAACATTTATAGAAATTGACCACAATAAATTGTATATAATAGAAAACATGTAAAATACATTCTTTTATCATACTGCAGTAAATTAGAAATTAATAATAAAGTCAAAATCAAGTCTCTTAAATTTTAAATTGAAAAACTCTATTGAACAAAGATAAAAGGAAAATAAAAGTTAAATTTTCAGAATTTCTGAACAAAAATAATAAAACTTTATAGATTAGTATTTCTGGGTTACAACTTAAAGCAGTGATCAGAAGAAAATTGTTAGCTTAAACTTCTTTTAGCAATAAAAATGGAAGAAGGCTACACATAAGATATATTCTACCTCAGCTAGAAAATAAAGGAAAGGTAAAGAACAAAATGAGTGTAAGAACACAATGAGATAGAAAACAAAAAACATTAGAACAAGAAATAAATCAAAGTGCTGGCTCTTCAAGAAAAAACAAAACAAAACAACGATATAGACAAACTCTACCTAGGCTAATTAAAAAATGAGGGGGATAAATATACAAAATAATGTATAAGGGGAAACACCAATGGAAAGAGGAAATTTTAAACACCTCTTTCAAATTATACTTGAGATTCTATATAAATAGTACAATTTACCAGAGAAATAAAATCTCCAAACTGACCACAATTGAGGAGGAAAGTTTAACAGACCAGACTTCTATGGAATAAAGAAAAAAGATAATAAAGATCTCTGTCAGAAAAATCTCATGGGGGGATTAAAGAAACCATCAAAAACTAGATCCCAATTCTACTTAAATTAGTCCAGTAAATAGCAAAAAGAAAACTTCCAACTTATTTTTTGAGGCAAGTGTAACACTTTTGTGAGCTGACAAAGGATGAACATGATATTAAAAGAGACTTTGTGGGAAGAGTACTTTTATAAATGTGAAATCTGATAAACACCACTTCAGTGATCAAGGTTATGTCCAAGGTAATAAGTCCTCTGATAATGTAGCCTGTACATGATGTGATATGACATGAGCATGGCCTTGGTTTCTTAGGTCTTCCCCTCTAAAACGCATAATCCCAGCCTGAACATGAAAAAAAAAGCGTCAGACAAATCCCAGTAAAGAGAAAATGTACTAAAAAGAAAGACTGTCTAAACCTGAAAGTAAAAACAAAAACAAAAAATAAGTCAAAGAAACAAATTACTAATAACCAAGAGGTACTTAAGAAGATATGACAACTATATGTAGTAACCTGATGGAATTCTAGATAAGAAAAAGGACATTAAGTTGACACTAAGGAAATATGAATGAAGTATGATATTTAGTTAATAATAATGTATCAGTAATGCTTCATTAATTGTCACAAATGTACCATACATAAGATGTCAAGGAGAAAAACTGAGTAACTAAAACTATAAAACTACACTACCTTTGTGAATTTTCTGCATATGCACGTGCTTTGTCAAGCAATTCTATCTCTAGGAATTTAGCTTATGGTCAACTCCACAAATATTTAGCAACATAGGCAAAGCGTTAATTACTGTAGTATTGTTGGTAACATAAAAATATTGGCCACAACTTAAATACCTCTCTATTACAATTCACATTTGTCAGACTGATTGTGAGGCAGCAATAACAAGAAATGGAGATGCCATTTATGAACTCATATGAAATGATTCCAGGATCTAAGTCAAAAAAAGCAAAGTTTAAAAAGTATATATAATATATGTAATATGCTACCTTTTTTCTACAAAAAGGTGAATTGACATATATATTTACTTATTTTTGCATAGAGAAAGACAGGAATGCTAAACCAGAAACTAAAGAAAATGGTGATGCATGGAGATGGGTGGGAATGTGCCAGAACGTGTAAGGACAGAATTGAAATATCTCTGAGTAGGCCTACAGTTTGACATATGAAACATGAACACACCTCACATATTAAAAATTATCTTAATAAAAAAGCATCTAAACAATTCTAGAAATACATGAAAACCAATGTATTCATAATGGTAATGAAAACCAGAATAAATAAATAATTCAATAAAGTGTTGAACACAGTACTTAGGGATAGACGGTGATGGAAGGAGACTTGACTTGGGGTGGTGAATACACGATGCAATATACAGATGATGTATTATGGAATTAAACACCTGAAACCTATATAATTTTATTAATCAATGTCACCCCAATAAATTCAATAAAAAGAGAAATATATCTGTAGTTTAATGTACATATTCCTAAATATGCTCATACAGTGATCTTATTTTAACAAATACATATAATCCAATACTCATATATGTAAAATTCAGCTATACAAATGTATGTACATGTGTAATCCAACTCTGCATGTGTGCTCTCCTAGCTCTGTTTCTGAAAGTACCTAGAAGCAGTGACCATTCTGTTGCAATGTGCAATTACTAGTAAAATCTGGTAATGCATCTTGCTTTCTAAATAGTACTCCCTTCTAAAAGGAATTTGGACTCTTTGGGAAAATGACTGATTTCATATCTGGGCCAAAAAAAGTAAAAATTGAGTCTGGAGCATCTTGTGACAGACAGCATGAAAATACTCAAATATAGAGTCTCGTCAAAAGGATGTAGGAGCCAGCTTGAAGAAGTCCATATTTGGCATAAATGAGCTGCAAAAAGAATAATGATGGTAATGAATTATAACATATTGAATACATAAAAAAGAAACATGATTCCATAGTGATTCTGAAAAAAAATTGCAATGGAAATGATTGAATAAAAAAGAGAGAAGGTAGCAAGCTCTTCTTTACAGAAGAGTACCAGCTCATAAAAATAGAAAGGAAGACAAAATTTGCAAATCACTATTCTGTTATAACCCCCAATTTGATTCACACGTAGATGATCAATTCATGTCCCTCACAAATTTCTCCGTGATTACAAAGGGTAAATTTGCCTTCATGGCAAAAACTTTAAGTAATCAAACTTTCCATTGCCTGTGGTGGGACAGCCTTCTGATGTGACACAGTGGCACACAGTGTCACCAGTGTGGTGGTGTGTTTTCCCGAGAAAGCTTGGACCTGAGTCTCTACACAAGATAAATCAGTAATGTTGGTTCTTCTGTAAAACAACTGACCTGAACTCTTCAAAGGATTCTGTGGTATTAAGAACAAATACCACAGAGGGGAAAGGGGAAATTTTTAGATTCAAGGAGACAAAAGACGGAGGTGTAATGACCAAATACAAAGTGTAAGTATTGATTGGATCCAAGAAGGAGGAAAAAAAAAAAGAGATGTAAAGGACATTTTTGAAATAATAGGGAAAATTTACAGTATAGATTTTTTTGTGTATGATATTAATAATGATTTTCCTAGGTGATAATAGTATTATGGTTGCAAAGGAGAATGTCATTGTTCTTGAGAGTTTATGCTTAAGTATTCTGGAATGACAGTCACAGTTCATATAACCTGCTTTGGGATGGTTTAGAGTAATGGAAGGATCTCTTTCTGTTTCTCTGTAGGTATATATGCATATATATGTGTATATGTACATATATAAGTGTGTGTATATCTGAAAATATATGTATGTGCCCATGTGAATATATAGGTATGTGTAGAGAGGGGTGGCAGGGAGAGGGGAGAGAGACAGGAAGTGAGATGTGGAGAGATGCTAGCAGTTGGTCAAAAGTATATTAGGAATTCATTACACTGTGTTTAAAGTCGTGAGTTTAAAATCTTACAAAATAAAACAGCAAATTAGAGCAAGAACACAAAAGATATTCTTTAGCTAGCTTCCATATACTTCTTTTCTATTTTTTTTTATGTTTCTACCGCACTACCATAACCTTTGTCTTTGGTCATTTAGAAGCTTATGTTCGTGGAAACCTTTGACCCGTTAATAGCTTTTATAATTTTAGCTTCTAGGGGATTTTGTACTGTGTCCTTGAAAGGAAATAAGGTACTTTCTAGATGAAAGCTCATTAAGTGGTTTCTCATTGCAATATTTAACACACTCTGAAAAGTGAGAGAAAATCAATAAGGTGTGGCTTGTCATTCTCTGCTTTTCTTCCATTCTGAATATTACCTAGGGATGCTGGAGAATTTGTAATTAGTTATGTGGCAGTAAAGTGTCTAGAGCCGACATGTCTGATATGTCTTCATTGTATTTCCTAAGAGGCACTGGGTGGTTTTTCAAATACTTGAAGTCATATCCTGGGATATTTTAATTTGTAAAGTAATTTTCCTATGAAATAAAAATATTCTCCAAATCCCCAAATCACATTACATTTTCAAGCTGAGACTTATTATAAGTATGATAATTCCTTATTTCCTCTGTTGGATAAAGTCACTATTAGGTAAATTTAGGGAAATTCAATTTCTTAAATAAAATAATCAATTTTGCAAGATTTTCTGCAAACATATGAAAATACACGTTTGCAGCCCTGGCTGGTGTAGCTCAGTGGATTGAGCGAGGGCTGCGAACCAGACATTGCGGGTTTGATTCCCAGTCAGGGCACATGCCTGGGTTGCAGGCCATGTCCCCCTGCAACCGCACACTGATGTTTCCCTCTCTCTCTCTCTCTCTTCCTCTCTTCCCTCTCTAAAAATAAATAAATAAAATCTTTAAAAAAAGAAAATACACCTTTGCAAACTATGAGATAATGTAGGTGTGTTTTTAAAACAAAAAGAGGAAAATGAAATGAAATTTATCTAGTTAATGTAATGAAATAGTTTATCTTAAGGTAGTCTTGAGATTTTTAAGTTAGAACCAGTTGCATGGAACAAAATATAATCTAGAATATTTAGTTCCTTGAGATCTGAAATGAATTATTTTTGCTGGTGTGTTTCGTGATTTATATCCTTCATACTTCTTAAGGTCATTATTATAATGCTCACTTAGAGAAAAAACTGTAGTATTTGAAGACAATTTAAAAGACAGTTGCCATCAACTTAGTGGTCAATGATTGCTTCATTTTGGGAGGACTTACCTCCTGCATCTAATGTGGAACCATACTTGGTTTTTATGTGAAACCCCTAAGGAGCTTACTCATAGGGAAGAGAGAAGAGCTTATTCTCTAAGAGATGTCTGTTGAGTCTAATGACTCCTGATGAAAATGTCTATGAAATTTATGTCACTGTTAGTGTTTTAGTGACAAACATCCCATGATCTCATATGGCTGTGAAACATTTGTATTTTTGTTAAAAATACTGGAGATCATACAACTTTGGTAATTCAACAGGTTTAAGCAAAGATGTTTTAAGTATCTATATCTATCTATCTATCTATCTATCTATCTATCTGTCTATCTATATATCTATCTATCATCTATCTAATCTTCTATCCATCCACCCATCTGCTCCCCATACCCACTTATCTATCCATCTATCATTTATCATATATATGTGTGTGTGTGTGTGTGTGTGTGTATCTGACTTCCTTGAAAGCCAAGAGATCTTAAAGTTTGGAAGCCAGCATGTTAAGTTAAACTGTAGTAAGAGAGGTATTACCATTTCTGAGTGAGCTTTTATTATCAAACCTTTTCACATACCCATTGTATTGATTAGCAAAAATATTTCAATTTCAGTGAAGAGATATCCTGCTATTTAGATACCATTTACTTGATGGAACCTCTGTTTATATCACAAACTGATAACAGGAAAAAACAGAGACAATATACTAAATTAAAAGTCTGAACTCAGTTTTCCACAGTGTGGAACCCTTGAAAGTGCAAAGAATACATAACTTTGGGCCATCATGTACTTTGTGAGTGCCAAAATTCATGATTTGTTTGCTTTTTGAGTATACTTCAAAAATGTTTTGCTCCCCTATTGCTGATCCCCTGTAGCACTTTCATGTCGAGTTTCAAATTGTATAGTCTTTTAACATTTCATTTGTATCAAATTGTGTTTTCTAGAAATAGAGGTTTGTTCCCTTGTGATAATCTTCCCTTATTAAACTAACAAAAATGTTTATGTTGTACGGCATTTTTGTAATTCCATTCAAGCTAGTGAAAGTAGTTTATAATTAGAATCCTGAAGACTGGATTTATTAAAAGGTTGCATTTCTTCATTCAATGAATTTTTATTGTGTCCACTGTGTTCTAGGTCCTATTCCAAACAGCAAAGTCTGGAAGACAAATGAAAGAATTTTCCTAATATTAAAGGTAATTTTACTGTGCAGAAATGGTTTTTAAAAGTGCACATGTTTTCATTAAGATTAAAATTTTTTTTGACAAGATAGTATCAAAATAATCATAGCTATTAATGTACGAGGAGGAATCTCAAAAAACTTGAATGTATTTATTTAAAAAACTGTGTATTTATTCTTACACAGTTAAAATTTCAGATGCCTTCGAAGTGCTCTTCATTTGATGTAATATGCCTATCAAGATATTATTTTTCCACTGCTCAAAACAATTCTGAACTCATCACTTTTGATACCTTTTAGTGCTTCTGCTGTTTTTTGTTTCACCTTTTCCACGTTTCCCTTTGAGGGAAGTCCCCAGTGTTTCCCTTTGAGGCCTTTTTTCAACCAGGGAAATAAAAAAAAGTTGCTCTGGCAGATCAGGTGAATAGGGAGGGTGGGGCATGGGGCCATTTAGTTTTTGTCAAAAACTGCTGAACACGCAGCACATTGTGGGCAGGTGTGCTAATAATCACCTATTATGAAATGGGCAAACACATAGAAAGACTCTTCCAGAAAAATTCACTAAGGCTGGATGCAACCTCTCACAACACTATCAGCTATTACACGGATACATATGTGTTCCTAGAACACTCAGTTAGTGGAGAAAACCTCTACAATAAGACGCCCACCCTCCAGCAGGTAATTCTATTTTTTGACTGGTCTCCCCTGGTATGTATACCACACCTCTGAAAACCTAAGGTTTATACAGTTGCTTTGTTGACTATTTAAATCATCTCATTTAGCCACAAAGTAGTCACTTGACCTTGACTAAATCAGTTAGCTATCTTGACTTACATTCCTTATGTGTACAGTAAATTGTTTATCAAGGTCCCTGGATCTATATGATTTCAAAATTTCTTTGGTTTCTGCTCTGAGCTACTGGTTTTGGATTTGATGTCTTTGTCTAACACAAATCCTAATGATTTGAATAACATTGTAGGTTCTCTAGGATGATCAGTGTTTGCTTCTTAGGTGTGTTTAACTTTCTGAATTTATTGATGCCTATTTTGGCCTGAAGGACATCACTAAATGATACATGCAATTTCTTAATCTTCTGGAGAAATACAGTGATTATAGTCTTATTATAAAGGTGTCACACAGTAACTTCTGAGCAATTTAATTTTTTCTAAATTAATTTTCATATGCCATGGTTTAGCTGAAAATGACATTCTCATTTAAAATGGGATGGAGCCTTGGCCAGTGTGGCTCAGTTGGTTGGAGCATCATCCAGTAGACCAAAAGGTCATGGATTTGATTGCTTGTCAAGGCACGTGCCTAGGTTGCTGTTCTGTCCTAATGGGGCACCTACAGAGACAACCGATCCATGTCTCTTGCAACAATGTTTCTCTTTTTCTCTCTCTTCTTCCTCCTGCTCTCTCTAAACATGTCCTCAGATGAAGATTAAAAAAATGGGATGGAGACTTGTGTATTTTATTTACTCACATGAGAACTTTTCAATGTAGAAATTAGAAAAGTTGATTATTCTAAAAATTGGAGTGGAATTATTCTTCTAAATGTTTTAAAATGACAACTTTAAGAACACTTTAAATGGATCAGGTTTCTAGCATTTATAAAGTTGTATGAATGGTAGCTGTATTTCACATAGTCCAATTGTGTAGTAGGCCAAAGACCTGGCATTTCCATCAGTCGTCGCCCGACTGGCAGTCATGCCCAGGGGATGTTTATAAATGTGTTTGAATCTTCTGGTCAGTCTCAAAATATAGCGCAGGTCCGCGTATGAACGTGGGTCAGAGGTGTCCTTCATGTTCATATTCAGTCTCGGACATGAAAAAACATTTACCGATTTGTAAAACTAACAAGAGAAATGCTTTAAAGGTTGATAAAACTTTCTGAAGTAAGCACTCTTGAAAATGAAGCAACAAATCTCAACGCATTTAGCGTCACAACCAAAAGCAAAATTATTTACAAAATTATAGGGCCTAGGCTTTTTTGCTAGTGCCACGACCCACTTGGTTATTGAGGGAAGTGTTAACAGCTTTTTAATGGCTCTGCTAACTGGGCAAATCATACACGTTTAAGGTAAATAAAAATATCTTTTTTTTTTTCTATCAGTCGTCTTTTCTTTAGGAAACTTCTACAGATATTTTGTATCTTTGGATCTCCAAATACTAGGCTGAAATTGGAAAATAATTTTGCTCTCAAGAAATTACCTAAAACTTTTTTGCTTCCAATGTGGGAAACTGAGTAATGAAAGAACAGGACTGGGAGACAGATATTTTCAGTGTTCCTTTTGTGCCATTTATGTTAATGCTCAATAAATTTAAGTGTGTGTGTTTGTAAATGGGAGTATGTGTGTATGTGTGTACTAATAATGAACGGTGAGTAATTTCGTTGTGATGACTCATCCACCAAAATTATATTAAGCCACATAAATTCTATCAGAAAGAGAGAAGTAAAATGTTTCTGTAGCCAAGATGTAGTTAAAGAAACTATCACCATTTTGTGCTTCTAGAGTTAACTTTCTGTTTTTTAACATTCAGGCTACCATGGAAAGCAATGATCTAATAAGATTTTAGATTAATAAAATGATTCTCCTGAGACAATAAAAAAATAGTCTCCTGGATGAGTAGATTTCCAAATTAAAAAGTGAAAATGATATTCCTGAAGACCCCGCAGTGAGGAGGAGTCCACTGTGGCCCAGTGTCCAAAGCAGAGGAGGATGGTCTCAGTTAAAGTAGTTGAAGCCCCTTCTCATGAGAGTGGCCCCTGGGATCCGTTCCTCTGAATTCAGTAGTTCTTCTCCTTGCCAGCCTTCTTAGGAAAGATTACCTTTTCAAGAGTCGGCCAAACAAACTGAAACTTAGTGTCACCTGTTCCTTTAATGTGGTCTTCCTGGATTCTAAGTAACAGTTTGCTGTGGAGGTTAAAGCTCCTTTTTATTTTTTTAATTATTAGTTTGGTTTTGATAATTCACTGACTTTTAGTATAATTTGTGGCAACCATCACCACTATCTAATTCCAGAACATTTTCACCACACCAGAAAGAAACCTCATATCCATTAGCAGTTACTTCCCATTTTTCCCTCCCCCTGGCCCCTGGTAAGTACTAATCTACTTCCAATGTCTGTGATTTTGCTTATTTGGGCATTTCATTTAAATAAAACCGTATAATATAGAGCACATTTTGTCTGGCTTTTTTCATTTAGCATAATGTTTCAAAGTTCACCCGTATTTTAGCAAGTATCAGTACTTCATTGCTTGTTAGGACCAAATGATATTCCATTCTATAGATGTGCCACATTTTGCATTTGTCAATTTATGGACTTTTGAGTTGCTTCTACAATAGGGCTATTATGAAGAATGCTACTATGCACATTCATGTGTGGATTTTTCTTTAGACTTATGTTTTTGGTTCTTTTGGGTAATACTTATATATTCAATTGCTGAGTCATGTAGTAATTCTGTTCCAAAACTGCTAAAATATTTGCTAAAGTAGTTGCACAATTTTATGTTCCCATCGGCAATGTATGAAGGTTCTAATTTCTCTGTGTTCTCACCACTTATTGCTGATACCTCATTCTGATTTTGATTTGCACTTCAGTAATGGCTAATGATTTTGAACATTTTCCATGTGCTTATTGGTCATTTGTGTATCTCTGAAAACATTTCTATTTAGATTCTTTGACTATTTTTACTTGGGTTGTCTATTGTTGAGTTGGAGTTGTAAGAGTTCTTCACATGTTTGGGATACCAGCGCATTATCAGATATATACTTTTCAGATATTTTATTTTATTCTATGGATTGTCTTTTCACTTTCCTGAGGGGGTCATTTGAAGCACAAAAGAGTTTAATTCTGATGAAGTGTAATTTATCTGTTTTTTCTTTTGTTGCTTGTGATTCGGACATTGTTTCTAAGAAACAAATAACAAATCCAAGGAAATTAAGATTTACTCGTTTAAGATAAACAGGTTTTTACCATTTTAAATCTACAGTTAAGTCTGTAATACATTTTGAGTTACTTTTTGTTTATGATGTGAGAAAGGGATCTAACTTTATTTTTTGTATATGTATTTTCCATTAAAATATAAAAATATGGATTCCTAGTATCATTTAAAAAGTGTTCTTTCCCTATTAAATGGTCTTGACACCTTTGTCAAAAACCAAGTAATCATAAGTGTAAGGGTTTATTTTTGGACTCTCAATTAATTTATCTATATGTTTATCTTTAATCCAGTGCCACACTGTATTGATTACTGTTGCTTTGTACTAAGTTTTGAAATTGGAAAGTATAAGTCCTCCAAATTTGTTCTCTTTTTCTATCTTGTTTTGCCTATTCTAATCTTCAAACTCCATATGCATTTTAGAATAGGTTTTAATTCTTGCAAAAAATAAAGGTGGAGTTTCAATAGGGATTAAATTGAATCTGTAGATCTGTTTGGGTAGTATCGCCATTTTAATATTGTCTTTCAATCCGTGAATACTAAGTGAATGTCTTTATATTTGTTTGCTTTTTTCTAATGGTATATTGTAATTTTCAGAGTACAACAAGCCTTATATGTCATTGGTTAAATTTATTTCTAAGTATTTATTCTTTTTGCTGCTATTATAAATAGAATTGCTTCTCAATTTTTAGATTGTTTATTGCTCATGTATCAAAATACAGCTATTTTTTGTTTATTGTGCTTGTGGTGTTCAAACCTATTGAACTTTTTTATTAGTTATAATTGCTTTTTGTGGAAGTCTAAGGTTTTGAATACTATGATAGTACTGTCTTCTTTCTTCTCTTCCTGAAGGTGTGGGGGGGCATGCTCATATGCTCTGGAACTCAGTCCATTTACCTAATTTGGGCTTTTTAGGCATAAAGGTTAGATTGGATAGCATATTATAGCCCCACTTCTCTCTCCTGATTTATGATCCCATTTTCCTAGGTAAGAGGAGTAACTATCATATGCCCATGGTCAAGGGCATTGCTGGCAATATTGCAGGGCTCTGGCAGTGGGTGGTGGTTTCCACCTCCATTGTAAAGCATGGAGTCCAACAGAATTTTACAGTCAAAGCATCTTAATAGAGTGTTCAAGTCAATCATGACTCAAATAGTCATATCATTTATCATCACCTGGAGAGACCTTTGAGATTTAGTTGAGGGGGAGGCTGTGGGGGTACAAATTGTGTTATTAATTATTTTGCCAGTACAACATATATACACTCTGAATATCCTGGATAAACAGGAGGCATCATGACCTTTGTCATAACAGATTGTGAACAGATGGGTTTTCAAGTGTAAATTTGGCAAAATGAAAAGAACAAGCCAGGGACAGAAGGTTTGTCACCAGAAGGTGCCTGTGGGACCGGTGGTGGGGAACAAGGGTTGGAAAGGCCAGATCAGGAAGGACACAGATGTACGGATTGAGAATTTGGGCCCTAGAGTCAGACTGACCAGGTTGAAACACTTCTCCTGCCACCTGTTAGCAGATTTAAGCAAGTTGCTTAACATTTCAGCGCTTTAGTCTACTCAAGTAGAAAATGTGCTTGATAGTAACCTTATCTCATAGTTAAGAGGGTCGTATGAATGAGGCAGTGAAAGACAAATACCATATGATCTCACCTATTAGTGGAACCTAATCAACAAAACAAACAAGCTAGCAAAATAGAACCAGAGACATGGAAATAAAGAACAAACTGACAGTAAACAGAGGGGGTGGGGGATGGGAGTAATAAGGGCAAGAAGGGAAAGTGTCATCAAGGAGCATGTACAAAGGACCCATGGACAAAGACAACGGGGGAGGTGGGAGGAGGATTGGATGTGGGAGGTGGAGGTGGGTAGGGCAGGGGACAGTAATGTGGGAAAATGGGGACAACTGTAACTGAACAACAATAAAAAAAGATTTAAAATGGTTCTTACTACATAGTGTGTGCTATATATACATTATCTATTAATATTAGCTACATATCTGCAGTAATTAATTTTGTGACATGGGCAGGGATAGGGGCTCAGTGTACAGTCCAGGAGCCCACTGGTTAGTGGCACTTTGACATTAGGACTTCGACAAACCCATGTTGTTGACTGTAATATAGCTGAGAGGGATCTGTAGTGAATTTGCCATTACCTTCCTCTTCGATGCTACTGTGTACTGAGCCTCTGTATTCTTTTTATGATTCAGAGTCTACTTCCCATTTCCCTTTCAGAATACAGCCCTGGGAGAGAGAGTCTCAGAAAATTTAAAAGGAACATGAGATTAGTAGGATTCAGCATGCACTTTGTAGTATGAAATTATTACCTACCCAGAAACCAATTCCATGCACTGACATGTTCATTGATATTCTGAAGTCTAATTTCAAGCTATTAAACTCTGAGAGACACTAAGCATATGTTTCCTCTTTTTCAATGGCATGTAAATGAAATATTGTGAGATTATTTTGGAGGGCCATCTATAAATTAACATTGTTTTCAGGTAGGGTAATTCTTAGTAATGTTCTGGAAAAGTCAAAAACAGTATTTTCTCTTTTTGTTTAAGTACTTTATTATCTTCCTTGTAGAAGGAATACTAAAGATATTTAAAAATTATTTTTCAATTGTAGTTGACTTATAATATTATATTAGTTTCAGGTATATAACATACTGTTTAGATATTTATATAACTTATAAATTGATGACCCTGATAAGTCTAGTACCCAACTGATGTCATACATAGTTATTAGAATATTATTGACTATATTCCCTATGCTGTCCCTAATTTTAGATAATTATTTATCTAATTTTTATCTTTTTAAGATACAGAAAATTGAATATTTAATATTTACTTTTGTCTAGATGTTATAAAGATAATAGGATTAAATTTTTTGCAATGTTAAGGATGTTAGATTTAAGAACTTCATTGGAAGTATCTTTAGTTTATACTCAAACAAAATTCACATTTTTATCAGTTTCTTTCAGATGACAGTCAGGAGTTTGGGAGAGTTTATACTACCTTCTTAGCCATGACACACTGTGAGCCTATGTGTAATTGTTAGGCATTTGAGTGCATGTGAATTCAAAATTTAAGGTGGGGTTTTGTCATCTTCCAGCTGGGGGCCTATCTGAACTTTGAGGACTTGGATCCTTTATAAGAGCTCCTATTATGGTGGGAGATAACTTTTTTAACTTTATTTTGATTGTTTACAGTGTAAGATGGGGTGTCAAACTCCTTTTCACCAGGGGCCCCATCAGACTTGAAGTGGCCTTCAAAGGGCCGAATGTAATTTTAGGACTGTATAAATGTACCTATCCCTTAACTAGGGGCAAGGAGCTCGGCACTGCCACTGGGTAGAAACATGGTGCCGGGCTGGGTAAAACAAGGTGGAGGGCCGGATTCTGCTCTCGGACCTTGTGTCTGCCACCTACCTGTGGTTTTACACTACTACAGATGTCCGTATCCTTCCCCCTTTGCCCACCTCCACCCGGCCACTGCCTCCCTTCCCTCTGCCTTCACCACACTGTTGTCTGTGTCTATGGGTTATGCATGTATGTTCTTTGGCTGATCCCTTCACCTTCTTTCATCCAGAGATAACTTGATTTAATTGATAAGATTTTGAATTTAGTTCTTTGGTTTTTCTTTTAAATTGTTGTTCAAATACAATTGTCTCCATTTTTGTAGTTCTTTGCTTTTTTGACAACTACTGGTATGCCTTGCCTTATAATTTAAAAAGAAGATATTCAGCTTTTATTGAATATAAAAATTAGTAGGTAGTTGTTCCATTTAAGATGATGGTTTTTTTTTTTCTGTGAAGAAATCATTATACGACTCCTTTAAGCCTCGCTTGTGTATTCGATATGAGCATTTAAAAAAAATAAAATATGGAACTAGTGAAAGTATTATTGCCACTTCCACCTCAGAGCAGAGGGTCTCTGTCATGTGAAAGGTCCCTGGTGTGGTTTAATTGGCTGTGAAAATTTTCAGTTGAGTAGACATTTTTGGTCGTGAGGAGAAGAAAGAATTGGACATTTATCTTGTGGGGTTTGATAAGAGTCCTCTCTTTTAAGTATGCTTAAATCTGGGAGGAGAGAGCTGGAGTAAAGTAGCTTTGGCAGCTTCTGAGAGGGGAGAAACAAATATCCCAGCTCCCGTTCCACAGGACTTGTGGTTAGGGATGTGAGCCAGGGCACATCGATGTCCCTAACGTGCCTGGTGGTGAGAGGAGCCATGAGTTCCATAAATACAATCTCTTTGAAGAAAGAATTTCTCTGCTGATAACTTGGGATCAGCCCAAGAGTTCATTAGGAGACCTGATTTCAATGGCTGCTTATGCATAAGATTTATAATTTACCTCTAAAATATTTAGATTATAGCAATTAAAATTTTAAATAAATTCCAAATGACCATTGAGCTAAGTTTACTATATTTCAAATAACACAGTGCCCAAGCATATGGAATATGCTAAATATTTTATTTTATTTATATGAATTAAGAAAGACAAATTATAGAATCAAGGCTATTGGAAATTATGATGAGAAAAACTCCCCTATTGCGACAGCAAGTCGTCCTAGAAGATGTGAGCACAAGCGAGGTGACAAAGACTCTCCATGACCAGAGTTGGGCTCCTCTGTCCTCTCTGTCCACCTAGGCCACCATCTTTGGGCTTCTGTGCTTGTCTTTGCATCACGCAGTCCCAGCAAGAGTCCTGCTGAGTTAGTGCAAGGGGACTCTCCTCCCTGCATGGTGCTCTGCCTCCAGAGCTGATCAAATTTCTCACCTCCTGTCCTTGGTATCTGACCACTCTGGTGTGCCTTCATCAAGAATCCCCCCTGACCCCTGAAGTTCTCTTTTAGGAATTTTCCATCCACTGATCTTTACCTTGCCTCTTGCTTATAAATCTCCACTTGGCCATGCTGTATGGGAGTTGAGCGCAGTTCTAAAAGCAGGTATTTTTTCCCCTTATTGTAATTGTTCCTGGTTAAAATATATTTTTACAGCTGTACTTTCCAGCTCTGGTTTTATTTGATGCAGGTAAGCTTGAGAATAACTTAACACATATTTGTCAAATATCATTATACTCATAATCCACAAGATTAAGTATTATTAATAAACAGCTCTGACCTCTGGCCCTGTCACATTGTGTGTACAGGGCTGTGTTTGTCTTTGATGATGCCCACGGACCATGCATTAAATATCAGAGAAGGCAGGAATGTGACAATGAGAAAGAAGATAATCTAGTTTCTTCTATAAACACCATTTGGAAATTGGTAAATAAGACAATATTTGTCACTTAAATCAGGGATGTCAATGCATAGCAGTTAGGTGTCCTCCTCCTCCACCTGCTTCTGTCCCTTGGGGTGACTCATACTGAGGGCCTTGCTAGCTCCACTGCTGCTTCAGCCCCAGTGGAAAGTGAAATGGCCAGGGGAGGTCAGCGGGGATGAGGAATTGGGTAAAGAGATGGTCAAGAGCCCTGTTTCCATGGCTGACTATAGAATAGGGTCCACAATGAAACTGCAGTGGGAATTTTCAGCACAAAATAGTGAGACTAGACAGGAGAGCTCAAAATCCAGCTGCGAGTATTCCTGCCAAGCCTTCTTTCCCCAGGCTATCACTGAAGGCTTTCCTCCTTAGAGGTGCTCAGGTTGAGTCAGAGGAGCACAGGCTTTGGAGCAAAGAAATCTGTGCCTCGCCCCGACCCCCATACCAGCTCTGCTGCCCATTAACTACCAGGCTGGGATACAGCAGTAGAGCTTACAACCTCATTGGGAACACACACACACAAACAAGTGAAAAAGCAAATAAGCAGTGGCATTATAAATTGTTTCAATAGCTCTGAAGAGAAAATAGTAAGTCAGGATGGGGCTATAGATAGTAACTAGGGTACCTTGTATGGCATGGCATGATCAGGCTGATGAACTTTTAAATTGAAACCTAGCAGGTTAAAAATAGCCTTTCACCCTCAACCTCATATTCTCAGTCTGTTAGGGACAGTGTCCCTGACCAGGGAAAAAGAGTCTTCAGGCCTAAGTTGTTCCAGGAAGTGAGATTGTCCGGATCATGTGAGGTGTGGCCTGTGGGTTATGAAAAGGAACTTGGATTTGTATGTAAACGGATTGGCACATGGTTAACATCACACCTATGGTGGGGGCAGTGATTATTATTATTCCAATCTGACCTTTATGGAATATCACTCATGTCTTAAGGAAGTGAAACGGGGAAGTAGTACACTGTGGGAAAAAATAAAAACAAAAAAACCTGAATGAAATTTCATCTAAGAGCAGTAGTCCCATTAATGTTTTTGGCAGCAGTTTAGTTTGTCAGCTGTTTTCCTCAATTAAAACATAAACTGAAATGTAATAAAATTGTGCCTTCACAGAGCTTATTTAAATTTTATTACATAGCTACCAGCTCTTTATCTACTTCTTTAAGACAAAAGGGACCCTTTAAAAATGTTGCTTATATCTACTCAGGGAAATATAATGGTTATTGAAGTTGAAGAGCAATTAGGGTAATTTCTCTTTAGATAATACATATAACTAAAAGTTTCCAGGCTTAAAGCAAAATTACATATATTCATAATGTGACAAATAGTAAAATCAGTTCTAAAGATTAAATTAAGTACACATAAAACATACCGTGGATGGTCAGGATGTTAGAGGAAGTAGGTACACAGAACATAGCCTAAAGAGGTTGCTAAGCCCTAATTCTCTGTATCCAAATTTTTATTGGCTCCATGTACCTCTGTGGCTAGCAATCTTCAGTATGGAGGCAGAAGGAACAATTAGGGTTCAAAGATTTAAAAGTAGTTTTATTCCTTAACATCATTGTAATCAGCTAATCTGAAGTGGAGCACCATAGAAATACTTTAACTTCACTCTTGTGATTTCTCTGTAGAAATGATTTGTTTCATGTGACTGTGTGTGCATGTGCGTGTGTGGGAATGACTGGGAGAGAGGCAGGTAATGTTCAAGGGAGAGAATCACAGCATAACCACAAGTAACAAGCCTCGTTGAAGCCACATGTGCATAGCACATCAAACATGTGCATGCTCCCTAAGTAACATGATCTCCTCAGCAGCTTTCTGCAGGAGGACTGCAGAACTAATTAGCAAGTTTGAGTTCTTATGAAAAATTCCAGCATGTACTGTTGCTTTATGAAAGTATGTGAGCTGCCCATACCGATGTCCACAGTTGGACAATGAACATGGAAAAAAGAAAAGCAGAACATGGAGGATGTCACAGATAAGACAACAGGGAACAACCTGCAAGGACCTTGTCCAGGGTCCCAGGAGGGCAACTGTCCTAAAGACCTCACCTCTGAGAGGGCATTGTTGTTTTTTTATAAAGGTCCATTGAAGGCAGGTAGATTGTAAGATTTTGGCTTCTCTACAATATATTCTTTCATTCTCAAGGACCTGACTTGGAGGTCAGGGTCATCCAACAGAAATTTACAAAACTTGGCATCACTGCTCTGAGAAAGGAAAAAAAAATGCTTTACTGTAGCACCCTATCAGGAAAATTTATCCACATTGGACTCTTCTGTAGTGCATGGCAACCTTGGGATTTATTGCGACTCTTTTCCTAATCACTCCTGTCTCCTTGGCTTTGTTTCTTTACTTTCCAAAAACACTCTTTAAGTGTTGATGGGGAGGAGTTACTAATGATCTGCATACTAAACTAGAATATTCTTCTGACATGAACAGCTTTCAAATAAAGGATTGCTTTCAACAGAAGTCTCTAACTAGAAACCTGTAGTGATAAAACTGCATACAATGACCTTTCTAAACCTCAAATCTGATTATGTTACTTCCCTATTTAAAACTCACAGTTTCCCGTTGCTCTTTAAATGACATCCATACTTCTTAACACAATTTACAAGACCTCAAATGACCCTAGCTTCTTTTCCCAACTCATGTGTCCCCATCAGTCCTGGACTTCTTCCTCCCAGATATACCAACCATTTTGGTTTTCTAGTACAACGTGGCCTCATCCCTCTAACCTCCTGCAAATTTGCTACCCAGAGACCTCTTCTCCCTTCTTCATGCCTTCCTCTCTCCTACGTTTGTCGAGGTTATAGGTTACATAATCCTTTCTCATAACATAAATGAAGGGACCCATCCTTGTGTAATTGTACCACATTTTAAAAATAAGGTAATCCAATAATTATTTTGTTTATTCTTTTTTTTCTGATATTTTTGACCTTTCCTTCTCTATCAACCACTTGCTGTTTGTCACCCAGAAACATAGATAAATGTTCCTACTTTTAATTTAAAAAATGTCCCTCTGAGTGTGAGTTCTTGTTAGCCAATAAATGTGCCTTTTGGCTTTGCCAATTTTTTTGAAATAATCCTATTTGCTGGCTTCGTCTCAGCAAATGATTTGCCACTCAGCAGTCTGATTTGCCACTGCCTGATTTAATATCCATCAATAGGACTCCCTCAATATTGAACAAGTGAGGTTCTCTTTGATGCATCCAATGGCCTGTACTCAGCCCTGATCTGACTTCATCACACTCCAGGGACAACCTTCTCTGTGTATCACACATACAGCAGACTATTATTTATTGACTTGAAGGGCCAAGTTAGGGGGGGTACAAACTCCCACTGCCTGCTTGTCAGAAAATCAGCTTAGAACATCCCCAGTTATTTATTCCCAAAGGATTGTCTGTCCAGGGAGGAATTTTGAAAACCAGAATTTACTTCTTTGCCCCTTTTCCAATCTTTCTCACTTGTTCCTTTCTCGCTCATTAGAGCGTAGCCTCAGCGAAGCCTCTCTTCACTCCCTTCTGTCCGGAGAAAACTCAAGTTCATTCCGAGGTGCTGATTCCAGATGCTGCTAAACATCCAGTTCTCAGGGTGCAGATGTGCTGTTTCATTTCTGCAGGAGTAACCAGAACAGGGAAAACGGCCTCTTCTCCAATGCTGCACCATTTGGGCCACCTGGCTCTGTGCCTGCAGTCTCACAAATCTCTCTGGAAAACTTCTCTCAGCTTCTCATCATCAGTCTCCGCCCAGTATGTCATCTTGCACAGTCTTTCCCAGAAAACACTATTACCATCCCTCCCAGAAGAACCTATTTTGTACACAAACAAGGCCAAACATATCCCCTGCATAAAACCAATGTTAACAATCCACTGAACCTCTTTTCACTCTCCCTTCTGCTCTACTCATCCAACTGAAATTTCTCCTCTTAGGGGACGTAGCGAACACTGTTATGTGTATCAGTATGAGGAACCACATGCTACATGAAGGAGAGAGGGCGGTGTGGTGTGCAGTAACAACATCCATGTCCTCTTCCACTGACCTGTTGCACACTAACAGTGGTACAGACATTTTGGAATTAAAGCAAAATTACATCGGGCATAAAAAATTCAGTTTCTACAGTTGATCTTCAGTCATGGATTCTATATTTTGAGAATTTGCCTACTCACTAATATTTCTTTATAACCTGGAGATCTTTCTTGGTCATTCTTAGACATGCACAGGGTATAAAAAAGTTGAGTTTCCCAGTGTACATGTTCCCATAATCACTCAAACAAGGTGATTCTTTCTCCTTGCTTCAGCTCTTATATTGTAAGCAAGTATTTATTTTTTTTGCGATCCATTAAGTAGCATGTTTTTTTTACATTTTTGCTGGTGATTTCACTGTTTAAAATGGCACCCATCATTAGTGATGAAATAGTATCTAGCGTTCCTAAGCACAAGAAGGCTATGATTTCCCCTATAGGGAAAAATATGAGCTTCATTTAGACAAGAGTTATAATGCTTTTGGCTGTGAGGTCAATGTTAATGAATCCATATGTGTTAGGGTCTTTAAACAGACATATACATAGAACAAGGTTATGTACTAACTGGTTGATAAAAATGTTGTGATCAGAGGCTTGCAGAAACCTAACCCTGTATTTCTCCTAGGAGCAATGCCTCAGTATTTGCTAATTCAGTGTTCATGGTGACATTATAGGATATAGCTACAAAGAATATCAGGAATTAACTGTGTATGTAATCATAAAGTATGTTAACTTTTGAGATTTGTATGAAAGCTGCCATTTGCCCATGGTCTGTGTGCCCAGGAGTTCGTGGCTGGTAGTGATGGCTGTGTTCAGCCAGTCAGCATTTGATGATGTATCAAAGCCTGTGTGTATCTGATTAAATGGACTTACATATTTTATAGCACTTTAACCCTTACAGATGTGGAAAACCAGCTTAGAAGATATTCCTACACAGAAATAGAGGATGGAATGATATTTGTATTGAAAGAAATACAAGTGAAAAACAATAAAAAAACACAGCTCACAAATTCGGTTATATGAGCTTTTGGTCAGCTCCTTAATAAGAGGTAAATGAATAGCAATCTCATAAAATTTGACACACTTACTCTTCTCTTTTAATTAAAATTGGCAAGATATTTTATATAGAGAGATTTAAAATTATTACTTTATATATGATGGCTCTCATCCTAAATTGATATTTTGCCTTTGAACATTTGTAAAAGATAAGTGTGCATGTTAATCATTTATTAATTTATAAATCATTTATATTATTAAAAACTTTTTACAGATGGCATAAGAGATCATTGTAATCATACAATTGGAACACTTTTGTTGCTATATAATAGTTAATATATACTAGCATATAATATTCAGTATTAGTATACCAGTGTATAATAAACTATCCAACATATTGATGTATTGTAATTGGAGAGAAGAGGCCACAAGAAACATTGCTGTTTGTAAATGGAAGTGTGATTTATAATTTTATTTTTAAGCATATATTTGAAATTAAAAGTCTTACAACCATTCAATTCTTAATTCTTAAGTCATTAATTCTTAAAGTTATGGGAAATTTAGTCCTGGTATTAGTGACAGTCCTTGGAAACTCTTTTTTTTCCTCTTAAACACATTACTAATTTGGGAATTCAATACTTTAGTCTCAAATGCCACTTACACTTGGACCATGGCACCCCACTTCTGTGTGCATGTCTGCAGAGAAAAAGTAAAGAAAGGAAAAACCTTTAAAAATTGTTTGGATAGGAATTTGATACTTTTCAAAATACCAGCCCAAACCAATTGATTGGAAGGGAAAACACATAAAATGGCAGGTTGTTACACAGCCTGTACAAAAATGTGGGGGCTTCAAGAGAGTTGATCAACAAAACTCTTGAGGTATTTGAGAGCTGTGTGAAATGGATGTTTATATTTTAACAAGTTTAGGAAGCTCCTGCAGAGCATGTACTGTGCAATCCTTCCCTGTGCGTGAAGTGAGCTTCTTGCCTGGTGTGTACATTTAGCTGTTTACCCTTATGTAAATAGAGCTCTCTGCAAATCTTCCCCTGCAAGACAATTTTAACTAACTGAGAAACACCATTTTGTCTTACTCTCACTCCTATGGGGGGAAAAGGGTTTCATTTACCATTCAATCCCAATCCAAACACCTCAGATTTACATACTCACTAGGACAAAAGAACAGGTGTTTCAGTTCCAAGATTCCTTGTACCCTGGGGAACCAACAATTTATTTTGCTTAGGAGCCATCAAAGAGATAACCCTCAGGAAGACATAGGTCCTTAGGAGAGAAACTAGCTGTTCCCTGCAAAGGTGAAGGATGGGATTTTCAGGCTGGGATTGGAGACCACACAGGGTGGGACTAGAAGGACAGGATGTAAGCTGAGGGGTCTAATAACCAGGTCCTGTGGGAAGCATTCTGAGAATGGTGGAAACTCCAAAGGGAGCTACACTCATCATCTTCTATTAGCTGCCTCCCTTTAAATTTTTTTGTAGTTCTTGGGTTCTACCGCCAGCTGGCTTCTAGTTCAGATAGTGGGAGGCAATGGAAGATGAGAAGATGAGAGGAGAGAGATGTCCTAGTATTCTTCCCTGATATCTTCCTCCTTTACAGGTGGGTGCATGACTGTGGCTGTGTCCTCCTACCAGTCTGGCTAGGAGAACGCAGCCACACTGGGCTCCTACAAAACTATCTCCTACTCTTTCTTCTATTAGCTTAGGGTTCATACTGGCTTCCTCCTGCTGCTAGCCTCTGAGCCTTCAACCTACCTGTAGGTCTTGATCGCATCTCTATAAATATTTCTTTCAATGAGCTATTTTTTAAAAATTTGATCACATCACTTTTTTAAAAAAAATTATTTATTTATTTATTTTTAGAGAGGGAAGGGAGGGAGAAAGAGAGAGAGAGGGGGAGGGAGGGAGGGGGGGAGAGAGAGAGAGGGAGAGAAACATCAGTGTGCGGTTGCTGGGGGCCGTGGCCTGCAACCCAGGCATGTGCCCTGACTGGGAATTGAACCTGCCACGCTTTGGTTCGCAGCCCGCGCTCAATCCACTGAGCTACACCAGCCAGGACTTTCAATGAGCTATTTTTAATTGAGTTATTTTTGTGGTGTTCTGACTCCTTCTGGAGTCCTGACTGGAGCAGGGCCTGGAGAGGCCGGGCACTAGCGTCGTGGGTATGAAGCATCTTGGATTAGATGTCTGACCACTTTTTTGCTGAAGCTTGACACACTCCTAGCCAGTCCATGAACAAGGATCAGTACCAGAGACTGGTGGACAGTGTCAATATGTACAGATTTCCTGAGGAACATTACATTCACAAGGAGTAGAAAAGCCACAAAAATGATCAAAATTGAATTTAATCACTTGACCTTGATGCGCGACATATTTTTCTGCTCAAGTGCCAAGCAGCAAGTGCATGACTGTATAACTCGGTTCTAAAGCATTCTTTTAGCTCTGATGTAGAAGTGGCAATTTGAACAATATGGCCAGTCTTTTTCTGTGAGTAACTGAAGGTTTGTTATTAGAATTTCATTTATATCATTGTTCATTGCTCCTCTGGGGTTTTGAAAGAGGCATCATGTTGTAGCGCTGCAGAGGGTCTGATTGTTAGACTCAGATTGGCCTAGGTTTCTATGAACCTCAGCTCCCTGGTTTGTCAAGTAGGGAAAATGGTACCAAAATGGCAGGGTTGTTTTATCTAAAGCTCTCAAAAGGCACTCAAAATGTTATTTCCCTTTTGCTGATTGACATGTGTCCCTTTGTGGTCCATGAGAGTCATAAAGAGGAACTAAAGAGCTGTGACCAAATTCTCCTGAGCACTGAGCTTGGACATTGCCAGAAGGGAGGCATGATTCCAGTGTACGGGGGTCTGAGGTTGAGTGTGCCCTCTGTTCCCAGAGTGTCTGGTTGAAGTCCAGCTTCAACTCATATTAACAATGTGATAATTGCTAAGTTATGCCTTTACCTCTTGTTTTTCTTATCTGTAAAGTGGGAATAATAATAGTATCTATTTCATGGGATTATAGAAAGGATTAAAAAAAGTTCATACATGTAAAGAGCTTAGAACAATGTCTCACTTAATAGATGCTTAATAAATATTGGCCCTGATTATCATTGCACATTATAACAGCCTGACCAGTTGTACAGTTTAAGGCATGTGTCCTGTCACATTATATCTCTGTCTTCTCACACTTAGTACAGTGCCTGGTATCTGGTAGATAGATGTTAACAGATATGCAAACCCTGATGTCTAGTTTAGATATTTCCAGAGAAACTTCCTGAGAGCTGCTGTTAGATGAGCAAAGGAGTAGTTGATACAGCTTGATGGACTTGTACTTAACTACAGGGACCATTCTTATTTGCTGCTCCCTAGATACTTGAGTAGAAAGCCAGAAAGACCAGAACATAGAGAAAAAGCAGAATGGTGGGTGCTGTGTAATCAAACCAACAAAAACAGCTCCCTTAAACCTCCCCCCCCCAATATTCAGCAGCATATTATGGATAAATATTTTGTTCAGAGCTCCAATTTATTTTAACTTGCCTGGTACTCCTCTTGCTACACATAACAGGGTGTATATAAAATGGGTAAATACCAACAGAGGATGCATCCTAAGCTCCCATCGCAGCCCTCAGTTACATGAGACAATGAAGCTCCACTACTATATAGAATTATAAATCAAGCTTCTGGGTGCTCAAGTGTCTTAGGGTACAGTGAGAAAACCTGGATAACCTCTACTGAATTTAGAAAAAAGGAGAAAAAGGTGTTCTCAATCTATCAAAAAACATTCCATCTAATAATAGATCTTTGCTTGTGACAAGTCACATTTGTTCTCATTTAGAGGCTGGATGAAGATTTATACTCATTTCCAGTTGTCACTGCATGTTGCAGGTTACCAGGTCCTATAGCAAAAATGATTTCACTTATGTCTTGTGCAAATAGGCTTAATAGCCCTGTGAAATAGGTAAGACAGGCATTGACCTTACTTTACAGATAATAAAATGGAGGATTATGGGAAGTTAAGTGACTTGCATAAGATATACAGTAATTGGGAAAGAACATAAAAACTCACATGTTGGGACCCTACCCAATGTTCTTTCTGCCCACTCCCAACACACTTCCCTCACTGGGGTATAATTTTTTGAAGAAACAGTTGAATTTTATGGTTATCTGCTCAATAATGAGGTGTGTCTTTAGTTGTATGAGTTAAAAATAAAAACTTACAAAAACAAATTGTTATTCTATCTATCAGTGAATGTTGAACACAGTCTATTTACAAGGCTTTGTGCTAGATCTATAGAGCAATGAGTGATAGATAAAAGGTTGCCCTCAGTAAGCTTCCAGTCCTTCAAAGAGGAGAGTGTTAACCATAAGAGCATGATATGAGGCTGTGACTATTCTGTTATTTCTTTTCAGGTTCTGTGGATTTGGAAGGATTTCTGATAGTTTATAGACTGAGTTTTAATATATTGTACAATATATCTTAGGGGTAAGAGAATTTATAAAAGGATATAACAATCAGATGGCCAAATCATTGTTTCAGGAAAACATTTTGGTTTTGTTACAGAAGCACTTATTGTAATGATGCTTAATATAATGTGATAAATAAAATAATTCTCAACTGATATACCCTTTATCTTTACCTACATATTTTACTTAAAAAACTGTATATAGAACCTTAAAAATACTAATTTCATCACTGCAAAAGGAGAATAAAGGCATTTTAAAAAGTGATAATACTCAAATCCAAATGAAAAGGAAGTATATAGGGAATAGCAAATGTATATGTACATTATATTTTTAATGTAGTATATTCTCACCTATTCCTAAAGAAGATTATCAGTGATGATATGGGAAATACTGACCAATGAACTTCCTGAGGGAAGACAGAACACACCTTGTGGAGCAAGGTACATAAGACCATAACAATTTTAGGACTGTCCTTCCCACTGATTACTTCTCTTATACATCTATATAAGCAAAGAGTTATCACTACTATTTATCATTATGTATGTTCTGGGTAATATGTGGATGCCTCACACATATGGGATACTTGCCATACTAAGTATTTTCATGTATATATGTACATATATACATGTATGTGTATATGTATATGTGTATACATGCATGTATATGTGCGTGTACACACACGTGTGCACACACACGCACACAGTCTCAATGTAATTTCCTCAGCAACCTTGTGAGTTTGTCCAGGTAAGCATTGTTTCCCCATTTTACAGAGAAGCAAATTGAGGCTTTGAAAATTTTAATTACTTCTCCAAAGTTACAGATCTTGTAAGTGAAATGCCATAACTTTTAATCAAGTTACTAACTTCCAGGCCAGTTTTGTTCATCACATTTTACTACTCATTTGTGTAAAGTTTTATTATAAAGTTTCAATAAAAAAAGGTCTGTTTAACTATTGTCATAATTGTACCATAACATAGAGCAGATTGAGCATGGAAGCTAATAAACTGAAACTTTGAAATCCTGGTATGTAGATGATTCTTTTAGCAATTATTGTATATGTCCCTTGATTCAAAATACAAGTTCTGGTTTTAATGGAAGAATATGCTATTGAATGCATAGAGTATCAATGGCCAGACTAAAATATACTAAAAATAGTAATGTTTGCCTGACTAATTACATCAGTCCTGATTTTTTAAATTAATTAATTAATTAATTTATTTATTTATTTATTTTAATGATTGTTCAAGTACAGTTTTCTCCCCTTTACTCCCAAACAAGCCCACCCACCCCCTCCCATCTTTCCTCCCATTACCACCCTCCCCATAGTTTTTATCCATGTGTCTTTTAACTTTGTTCCTGTAAACCCTTCCCCTTTTCCCCTTAAATTCCCTCTTCTCTCTCCTCAGGTCACTTTCTGCCTGTCCTCTAATGCAGTGTCTTTGACTATATTTTGCTTGTTTCTTTGTTTTGTTGTTTGGGTTCCTGTTAAAGGTGAAATCATATGGTATTTATCTTTCACTGCCTGGCTTATTTCACTTAATGTAATGCTTTCCAATTGCATCCATGATGTTGCAAAGGGTAGGAGGTCCTTCTTTCTTTCTGCGGCATAGAATTCCATTGTGTAAATGTACCATAGTTTTTTGATCCATTCATTTACTGATGGGCATCTAGGTTGCTTCCAGCACTTAGCTATTGTAAATTGTGCTGCTATGAACATGGGGGTGCAAAGGTTCTTTTGGATTGGTGTTTTAGGA
>PVIA01012320.1:0-38491 GCA_004024845.1 Tonatia bakeri
GCTCTTGATCTGCCCTTCGATTCCAAATGATAGCTTTGATGCATAAAGCAATCTTGGCTGTAGATCTCTGCTTTTTATGACTTTGAATATTTCTTGCCAATCCCTTCTAGCCTGCAAAGTTTCTTTTCAGAAGTCAGCTGACAGTCTTATGGGAAGTCCCCTATATATAACTATCTGCTTTTTTCTTGCTGCTTTTGATTCTCTATTTATCTTTAATCTTTGGCATTATAATTATGATGTCTTGTAGTGGGCCTCTTTTCATCCACCTTGTTTAAGACTCTCTGTGTTCCTGGACTTGCATGTCTATTTCCTTCACCAAATTAGAGAAGTATTCTTTCACTATTTTTTCAGATAGAGTTCCAATTTCTTGCTCTTTCTCTTCTTCTTCTGGCACCCCTATAATGCGAATGTTGAACCTCTTGGAGTTGTCCCAGATGCTGCTTATATTAGCTTCAATTTTGGATTATTTTTTCTTCTTGTTGTTCTGATTGGTTGTTTTCTGCTTCCTTATGTTCCAAATCATTGAGTTGATTCTTGGTTTCATCTACTCTACTGTTCTTTCCCTGTAAATTGTTCTTTATTTCAATTAGTGCACATTTCTGACTGGATATTTTTTATGCTGTTGATATCCTCACTAAGTTCCTTGAGCATTTTTATAGCCAGTGTTTTGAACTTCGCATCTAATAGATTGCCTGCCTTTCTGTCTGGGAGAAAGCTGTCTCTGAGCTCTTGCTTTGATGCCACATGCTTCAGCTTCTCCCTGTGTGCCCCTGATGCCTTTCAAGCTGCTACCCTGGTGTTAGAACTCAGAGGGAGTGAGTCTGAGTCCATGAGTCCACGTGTGGCTCCTTTAAGAGGAACAGTTTAGGACTCCAGAAGTTTATTCTAGCTACTCAATCCCCGCGGGTTTTTGCAGTCAAAGGTTGTGGAGACTTCCTTCCTGGCACTGGAACCCTGGACTGGGGGTCCTGGTGTGGTCTGGAACTCCTTGCTCCTGAGATATCCCTCCTGAATTTTTATCCACCACATGTGGATACGGGACTAAACTGTTTCACATTTGTGCCCCTCCTACCTGTCTGGATAGACGTGGTTTCTTTAATTCTGTAGTTGTAAGACTTCCATTCAACTTGATTTCCTATGGTTCTGAGTGATGGTTGTTCTGTATTTTAGTTGTAATTTTGATGTGGTTGTGTGAAGAGGCAAGCCATGTTTACCTATGGCACCATATTGACTGGAAGATTAGGAAAGTTGTTTTTATTTTAATTTCACAGAGCTCTTAATTTTATGTGCTGTTAAAAATATGTTGTTTTGCTAAAAAAGAAGTAAATGATCTAATATTTTTATATTGATTTCATGTTGAAATGATAATATTTTGGATATAGTGGGTTAAATAAACTATATTGTTAGATTCAAAAAACATGGTGACTTGCTGTCAGGTTTTTTGCTTTGTTTTCCTACATTACTTTGGTTTAGAAGTTCCTTTCCTTTGTTCTGCTCAATTGATTGCATTCCCAAACATTTTCTCTGCACTGTTCTGCTCTTTCCTAGCACTCCTAATTCCAAATCAGCATCTCCTTTCTGGAAGGCCTGAAAAAAGGGTTTTGGTTCTCAAGTCAGAAGCTGGCTGACGGCTGCTTTATTTTTCTAACTAAAGGGACATTGACACCATGTAAGTTTGTGGCTGTTAGTGGTTCCTGGCATTCTTGTGCATACAGTGGTTTGTAAGTATACCTTATTATCCAATTTTTAAATAAATGTTGTTCATGCATTTTTAACTTTGCTATCTGGTGTCTCTTCCTGTTTTCATGTGAGGATTTGGAAAGATGGAAAAGTTATGCTGCCACTGCCTCCCGTCTTTCTAGGATCTATATTAAAATTCTTATAAACTGTAACTATTAATGTCATTCATTTGGCTAGTATATTCCTGCCACTTGCTATCCCTGATGCTCTGTGATTTACAAAGATACTCCAGATTTATGTGAGTATCCTTTAAAATGTCTTAAGATCATTTTCCTTATGGTACCTAGGCTATCTTCTGACCTCAATTAGATTTCTCTTGCAGAAACAATTATGCTGATTAGCTGAGATGATGAGGTACCTTAGTTGTTCTATTTCTCATGATAAATTATTTACATATTCAGATTAGTTTATTTAACCCTTATTTTGGGCCTATCACTTTTGCCAGGCACTATGAGTTAGGTACAAGAGACCCTGAGTTGAATAAGCCACAGACCCTATACTGAAGGAGCTCACAGTCAAATACATTTGTGTGCTGGTTTTACTGACCCGTCCTTACCTCAGATCATTTCAGACCCCAAAAAACAACCTTGGATGAAGAGAAGGAATTTGAACTCCATGAAAGTCTTTTGAAAAAAAAAGTAAAATTTTTGGGAAGTAGAAACAGAAACTACTGCTGAGCACCAAATTAATGTGGAGGACAAAACTGCTTTCAGTGTTGATTTTTGAAGGTCCCTGGTGGTTGTTAAAGATCTCTCATTTCAGAATGTAGGTGTGTGGAGTTATATAAGTACCCAAGTTTTTCCTAAGAGGTAGGGTCAACCAAAGTAACTTTAACTGTCTGGCGAAAAAGGCCTCAAAACCCCTAACATATTAATGTCCAACAGCTTCTGCAGGGAGCTGTCCACAATGCAGGGTTTAGGTCTGTCTGAGCTTACTCCATGGGCATGAAGCTGATGCAGTAGACTCCCCAGGAGGAAGGGTACCAAAAAATACAGTGCTGCCAACACAAGGTGAGAGAGATGAGCTTCACAGGCAGAGGTAGCTCAGGAATCCTCATTTCCTTCTATAACATTAAGATATTTTGTGTATGAATTATATGATAGAGTATTTTCTGTGATTTAGATTTTTAATAAATCTTTATGATATATGTATATATAAGCACAAGGTAGGGCAAAAGTAGGTTTATAGTTGTTAGTATGTGAGTTTATTCTTGTATTATTATTTATTATTTTCCATAGGAACAACTGTAAATCTACTTTTGCCCTGCCCTGTATGTAATCCATACAAAATGAACTGAATGTGTATTTTCCTCCAAAATTCATACGTTAAAATCCTAACTGCAAGATGATTGTATTTGGAGGAGGAGCTTTTGGGAGGTGATTAGGTCATGAGGGTTAATCCTTCATGAATGGGATTGACCTCTCCTTATAAGAAAGGCCCCAGAGAAGATTCCTTGAGGACACAATGAGAAGATGGCAAAATATGAGAAATTGGGCTTTCCCCAGATACTGAATATGCTGGCACCTTGATCTTGAACTTCCCAGCTTCCATCACTGTGAGATATAAAATTTCTGCTGTTTATAAACCACCAAGTTTATGGTATTTTGTTCTACCATCATGCACAGACTAAGTCTCTATGGATATAAAATTTTTTTGGTAATAGTACTTGTGCTAATAGATCAGCTAGATTAGTCATTCCCAGGAGAGCTGGAATTAATAATAAACTATACAGAAATAGTACACGAAGTGAACTAGGGGCAATCAATAAAAGAATTCACAGTTTACAGTGCTATATTTGCATTTAACTTGTCAATTTAGGTTACTTGATTATAGCTTTGTCTTAAAACATAACCCTAACCACTGATTTTAAAGCTGTATAATCTTTACCTGGTACTATTCTTTTTACACCCCCTTGAGGCAGGACAGTTTTATTTGCTTGTTTTAGCTGAAAGCCCTGCTTTTCTTTGCCATTTTGGTCCCAGAAGCATGCCAAGTTGACATTTTCAGAGGAAGTTTATCATGCTTCCAAGATTCTTCTATTAGGATTTCAGTAAAATTTAGTTTTTTACTTTATAAATATCTGAATGCACAAACTCTGAAGACTAAACATAGAAAAACAGAATTTCATGTTGTAGACTTCTGGCCAAGACAGAGGCATAGATAGATATACTTTGTCTCCTCATACAACCAAAAGGAAGACAAAAACAAATTTAAAAACAAAAAAATAAACAGAACATCCAGAAAATCAAACTGTATAGAAGTCCGACAACGAAAGAGTTAGAGAAGAAATATTCACCCAGACTGGTAGAAGGGGCGGAGATGGGCAGGTGGGGAGGAGAGGACTTACAGCAGGGTGGTGGCTGGCAGATGGGGTGGTCCTGTATTTGCATGTAGATAAACCAGGAGGGACAAATGGGGAGCAAGACAGACCATGCAACCCAGGGTTCCAGTACAGGGAAATAAAGCCTCAAAACCTCTCACTGAAAATATCTGTGGGGGTTGCAGCAACAGGAGAAATTCCCAACCTCACAGGAGAGTTTGTTGGAGAGACCCACAGGGTCCTAGAACATACACAAACCTGCCCATATGGGAATCAGCACCAGAAGGGCAAAATTTGCTTGTGAGTAGTGGAGGAAGTGACTGAAAGCCAGCTGAGAGCTGAGCAAGCAGGATTGTTCCCTCTTGGACTCCTTCCTCACGTACAACATCACAATGTAGCAACATGGGTTGCCCTGCCCTGGCCAATACCTAAGGTTCCACCCCTTACTACATAACAGGAATAACAGGCATGCCGAGACAAAAAAAAATATGGCCCAAATGAAAAACTGGTCAAGCTCCAGTAAAAATACAACTAAGTGATGAAGAGATAGCCAACACATGAGATGCAGAGTTCAAAACACTGGTAATCAGGATGCTCACAGAAATAGTGGAGTATGGTCATGAAATAGAGGAAAAAGTGAAGGCTATGAAAAGTGAAATAAAGGAAAATGTACAGGAACCAACAGTGCAAGGAAGGAAACTAGAACTCAAATCAACAGTTTGGAGCAGAAGGAAGAAAACATTCAACCAGAACAAAATGAAGAAGCAAGAATTCAAATAAATGAGGAGAGGATTAGGAACTTCCAGGACAACTTTAAACGTTCCAACATCCATATCATAGGGGTGCCAGAAGGAGAAGAACAAGAGCAAGAAATTGAAAACTTATTTGAAAACATAATGAAGGAGAACTTCCCCAATCTGGCAAAGGAAATAGACTTCCAGGAAGTCCAGGAAGCTCAGAGAGTCCCAAAGAAGTTGGACCCAAGGAAGCACACACACATCATAATTGCATTATCCTAGATTAAAGAGAAGTAAGAGAGAGAGAGAGAGGGAAGGAGAGAGTCTTAGAAGCAGCAAGAGAAAAGGAGACAGTTGTCTACAAAAGAGTGCCCATAAGACTATCAGCTGATTTCTCAAAAGAAACCTTACAGGTAAGAAAGAGCTGGAAAGAAGTATTTGAAGTCATGAAAGACAAGGACCTACATCCAAGATTACTCTATCCAGCAAAACTATCATTTAGAATGGAAGGGCAGATAAAGTGCCTCCCAGATAAAGTCAAGTTAAAGGAGTTCATCATTACTAACTCCTTATTATATGAAATGCTAAAGGGACTTAACTAAGAAAAAGAAGATGATTAAAAATATGAATAGTAAAATGACAACAAACTCACAACTATAAACAACTGAATCTAAAAACCAAAACCAAAACCAAACTAAGAAAACAACTAGAATAGTAACAGAATCATAGAAATGGAAATCACATGGAGGGTTATCAGTGGGGAGGGTGTGGAGAGGGGCAATAATGTGGGGGGAAGGTACAGGGAATAAGAAGCATAAATTGTAGGTACAAAATAGACAGGGGGAGGTTAAGGATATTATGGGAAATGGAGAAGCCAAAGAACTTGTATGTATAACCCATGGACATGAACTAAGGTGGGGGAATTCTGGTGGGAGGGGCAGTGGAGGGTAACAAAAGAAAGGAAATAAAGGGAACAATTATAATAGTATAATCAATAAAATATATTTTTAAAAAGCATTTCATGTTGTAATCAATGAAGCTTATAGTGATATCAGTTAATCTGGAATATCGAAGGACAAACATGATTACTGTTGTGCTTCATGAACTTTAAGGACAAGCAGTAAGCATTGGATTTTGGCATAGTATTTATCTATTGAAGTATAGTATGGGTATAATCCCAAAAACATATCACAGTAACTGTAAGGATGTTATTTAGGATATAATTTAATACATTATAAATTGTTTTCTACATGAGTATTCATGGAAGAAATTTCTGTCTGTTCTTGGTACCTGGAATAATTATGTAACTCCTAAGCTTTTGTTTTATTTACCTATTACAGACTTTATATTTTATTTAAAAACATTTCTAAATTCTCACCTGAGGATATGTTTTTACTGATTTTAGATGGAAAGGAAGGTGGGGAGAGAAGCATCGACTGGCTGCCTCCTATACACACCCCAACCAGGGATCGAGTCCACAGCCCTTCAGTGTGCAGGATGATGATCCTACCAAGTGAGCCACTCTGCCGGGGTGGGGGGAATTTTATATTTTATCTACGATCATCTTCCTCTTTGCAATGCCTGCCAGGAAGCTCAGAGCTAAATTTATAGTTGACCCATAGTAAGTTTGGAGAATATTATGGCATACATTATCTGTCCTTTCATCTTGCTTTTGCTCTGCCATTATTTCTTACCTATTACTATTTTGTTATAACTTATTTTTTATGTTTGATAAGCTTCTAAATTTTAATTAAATTTTAATTAAAAAGTTTGAATAAAGTGAGTAGCTCATGTAAATAAATACATGGGGTGGTTCTGGGTTGGTGCTGAATATGGGCCAACCTGATAAAGCAGGAAGTTGTTCTGAACTTTATGTGATGATCTCAGGCCCATAAGATAGGAGGAAGCAAGAGGCCAAACTTTACCATTTCTCTCATTGGAGCTACCGTATGTCAGGGTTCCAGGGACTGTGAACTCAAACTCTCTCCTTTTTCCTCCCTATTTTCCATTTCCAGTGCTTGTCTTAGCAGCACAGACAGAAAGTGTATGACAAGGGGAGGCTTCTTATCCCCAACCATCTTCCCTTGCTGCCTAAAATTCCACTACACCTAGATTTATTTGAGCCAAGAAGCCAGTGCCTATGGGAGGACTAAGAGCTGGGTCCTCCTCCTTCCTTCCACAAGAAGGTGTGGATGAGTAGCAGCATTTATACAACAGAATGGGACTTTAGAGATCCTCAGCAACTTTCCTTTTATATAGGAAGACATTGAGCCTCCTTGAGGACTTGCTCAAGGACATCCAATTTATAAGTGTTAAAAACCAGGACTAGAACTTATGACTCCAAACCCACTGTATGTCAGAAAATAGGTTTTTAAAAGAACTGTACTCATGGTACAGTTCTTTATATACATTTAGTCTATTTTATATATAAAATACTTCCCCAAAGAGCTGGCAGGGAAGCACCAGCTCCTATGGGTTCACTATCGCCCAGGAGTTATGGTCATGATGATGAGAAGACAGATGGAGCAGAACGTGAAGAGACAGACTGGGAGAAGGAACGCACGAGATCTGTAGCAATAAAATGTAGAGGGAAAAGACTGAAAGGGTAAGATAATGAAGAGAAGCAGAAGCAAATGAGAAATAGAGACAAAAATAGAATTGAGAGAGACAGAAAAAAATAGAAATGAGCAAAACTAAAAAAAAACATGAAAAATGGGACTATGAGGATGAAGAATGAGTAAGAAAGATGATGACACGACATGAGAGACGAGTCAAATGCTCAATCAGATGTGAGTAGCAGGTGGAACCACACAAGTGACTAATGTTAAAAAAAACATGGGGTATTCATGTTATTTTGTAAGTTGATGAGAAGCACCAATATGTTGCCCTAAAATGAAAATTAATACAACATTTAAAGAAGCAAAACTAACAAAACCCAAAACTTCATGGGTAAAATTTTAGTAGAAGGAAAACCATTAATATATGAATAGATTTCTGGTCTGCAGGGAATTAGTTAAACTGGTGTAAAAAAAGCAACTGTTACCCTAGGTATAGTCTATCTTTCTTTAAAGATGCAAATTAAGCATGAGATCTCAAATGTTACTTAGGAAAGGGAAGGTACAATTAGCTGCTGTAATAATGTGCTTTTTGGTTCTTGCTTTGTTTCACAGTGGCTTTAATTAAAGGCCTAGTGATGTGGGAAAGTCACATTAATTATTCATCTGCAAACATTTACATAGACTTCCCTGTTCCCCTTCAATAAATCATCAACTTCACATGTACATAATTTAATCAAACAACTAAAAATATACCATCTCCAGCTTCTCCCCCTCCTCTCTGGGCTTTGTGTCTTCAAAGTTATTTGTCACTGGAGAAGACGTCCCACTGTTAAGAGAGAAGAGAAGAAAGTCTGTCTGCTGAAATTGTGTAGATAGTGTTTACTTTTCCCCACCCTGTCATATTGACTGGTATAAATCTGTGGTTTGCGAATGTCCTAAATTTTTTTGTGGCAACATGAGAAGTACCAAAGAATTGTGCTATTATTAAAAACCACACGACATTGGCATATATTAATAGAAGCATAATGTTCAATGGGAGTAATTCCTCCCATAATCCTCAGAGTGTGAAGAATCAAAGCTTCAACTACTAGGCATAGAAAAATCATAAAAAGGGAAACTTATGTGGGTCCCAGTTGAAAGATAAGAATAAGCACAATTAGAGAGCCAAGTGTGGAATTAGAAATGCTATTTAAGAAAACTGCCATTCCAGAAGGCAGAGGTGTGATTCGATAAGTAGTTACTTAGCAGGTCTGCAACGTGGCCTAACCCTTAAACAGTCATTGACAAATAGTTAAATGCAAGGATTCATAAAGGATCAGAATGGAAAAAAACCTGGACTTTGGAGCCAGAGAGACCGGAGTTCAAATCTCAACCCTGCTTTTGGACACTTTTGACCATTTCAAAGGATGAAATGTCTTAGTGCAGGATCATTTGATTACCAGGAGCAGAACCAATTCAAACCAGATCAGGTTTACTATAAAGAAACAAAGGCATCTCATGGAACACGTGCACACTACAAAAATGTAGCCAAGCTTTATGGAAATTTGAAGGTTTTCAGGCAGCTTTTTCTTTTTTTCTGAGTGTTCTTGTAGTCTCTTGTCTATGATTCCTGTGAAAGATTTGTATTCCCTGAAAAAATTAAGAGGACCTAAAGAAATAGATGCACATCGCATGTTTGTGTATTATAAAACTTAATATTGTTAAGATGGTTATACTCCCCACATTGATCTATAGATTCAATACCATCCCTATCAAAATTCCAGGTGAATTCACTTGTCTGGGGAACTTATTCCTTAAGGTCCAACTCACATTGTTACCTCCTCTCCATGAATTCCCTGACTCTCCATGTTCTTGACGATGTAATTGTAATTGGGCCTTTGTGTTTCTGTAACTGGGAAGCATGGCTGCTTATTGCCATGTATACACACAACATAAAGATTTGTGGGGAAGGAAACAGGTTTTTATTAACAGGGTTCCCAATTTGAGGGAGCTGGGAGCCTTCCTGTTCAGAGCTGACCCAGTTAACCTCTTTTGCAAAGCATAAAAACCCAACCACCCCAGGTAAGATTGAAGTTCAAATCCATGTCCAGAAGTTCCCCATTATTGCTCAAGGTTGTTACTCGAACAGGCCTCCATCTCTCCAGCTCCAGGCTCTCTCTCTGGTTCCAGAGTCGCCACTGCCTCACAGCAGCTCTCTCTCTCTCTCCCAGGGTCTGGGTTGTGCTTCCAGATCACTCCAGAAAGTCATGCAGTGTAAACTCCATCTGCAAGGAACTTCCTAGCTCATTCCTCCATGTGCTGCTCTCAAAGCAAGAGAATGGAAGCAGCCCAGGACCTGTGTGCCAGGCAGCCCTGGGTCCTACCATCCCAAGGGTTGGAGCCTGGCATACCCTTGCATGCATCCCAGTGTGGGACCCTGCCTCTGGGGAGGGGAGTTGGCTTCCCAGTGAGCCAGGCCTAAGCCCTGAGTGGTCCTGGCATCTGCCACTCGTGCCCGTGAGGGGCAAAGCAAGAAAGCCCAAGAAGCCAAAAGGCCAAGCAGTCAAGAATCCAAGAGACCAAGAGCCAAGAGAGTGAGCTTCTGCCCACCTTCTGTTTAAAAGTCTCTCAGAATCCCATGCGCCCAGGGGCTCAATGGGAGTGTCCAGCCTTCCATCCAGTGAGGGCCAGTGTTGGCCAAATTTGCTGTTGCCCCTCTTCTAGCCCTCATGTGTTGCAAGGGGGCAAAGCCTCCAGTCCCACATGCTCTGTACAAGCTCCCTTCTGCGGAGTCACCAGCTGTCCAGCCGCCTTCCACAATTTCTGTCCTCCTGAGGTCGTTCCCTTCTCAGGGAGGGCAAAGCGCTTTTAGAAGCTAATCTTCAGTTCTGCCTTGGGGTTTTCTTCCTGCCCCCTGCCTTCTCCAGGGATTTGGTCTGACCTGTTACATTTCCTTAGTCTCATCAGACCTCTGTGGTAGTGATTTTCTCTTGTTTAAAAGTATTACCAGAGGACTATGAGTATTGACCGTTTTCCTTGTGACTTGGGCCTAAGCTCCTACATACACTGCAGAAATCCAAAACTCAAAACAAACAAACAAACAAACCCCACACCCCAAAATGCACATATATTCTATCTTTATACTTAGGTGCTATCTACATTTTAGATCTGAAATATGATTCTTAGCTCTCAAGTAGACATCTGGGTAACAGTTTAAAATTTTTTAAAAAATTAAATCATCTTAATGTACTTACATATTCTTGTTCAAGGTGCTTTATGGATCGGCTTCCCCCTTTGTAAATTGAAGATATTTCCCAGTGTTCATGCCAGGGTTAAATGAAATCATGCAAAGTGCCTGGTACCTAGTAGCGACTCAACAATTGTTACTTCCTCCTACTTCATGCCTTCTCTTCCAGAGTTGTCTCATACTTCAGTGAATCATTGCTATATGGAATTTCAGAGCTGGGAAGAAATAGATCTCCTTTTTCATCACCATGACAACAGAATCAGAGAAGTGAAAAATTTCTTCCTGAAACAGTGAGCAACTGTTAACAAAGTAGCACCTTTTTAATTGGTGGCAAGTATGTGATTTTCTTCCTTCTCTTTCCCCTTTTACTTCAACTAGTTTCCCTAATCCTACTTACTCACTCCAAAAGAACCAAGAGAAGTTGGTGATTGATTTTCTACTTACTGAGAAAATATTAACAATGATATCTAATACTTTTATGTCACCCACCTTCTAACTGCCTGCAGAATATCATTGAAGGTACCTGGGGTGTTATTATCTGAAAAGTAGACATTTTCATAATTAGTACACTCATTTTCAGATGTCTTTAAGCTATACTCATATTTTATTCATAAAATCTCAAAGGATCCTTTCACCCTCTAAATAGGAGCAATTCCAAAAGGAATTTTTCTACTCTTTGTTTTCATGTGCCTCAAGTTGATTTAATTAGTTTCCATGGTAATATATTTCATCCCTTCATAGTTTTTGTGGTCATAATTATCAGCCCAGTCTACTAAAACTAAGGCTTCTCTCTCTTACAAAAGATTTAGAAAATAATCATTGTCGCTAATATGTCTTTATATGCTCTAATTAAGAAAGATCATGGCAACCTGCTGAATTTAAGCATATTAGTCAGCAGAGGAAAAACTAACCAGGATTCCCTCAGTAATGGCGAGTGAACAGGGAAGAGACCAGTGCCGAATCCCGTCTGGTGGAGGGCAGCAGGAAGTGGGGTATAGGGAAGACACACTACCCAGCACTGCTCACAGGGGGCCCAAGTCCTTCTGATCGAGGCCCAGCCCTCGGGCAGTGTGAGGTAGGTAGCCACCCAGCTGGGCCCAGGTCTTCCTGGAGTCAGGTTGCTTGGGAATGCAGCCCAAAGCAGGTGGTGAACTCCATCTAAGGCTAAATACTGGCACGAGACTGATAGTCAATAAGTGAAAGTTGAAAAGAACTTAGAGAGTTCAAGAGATGGAGTAAAAATAGCCTCTTCAACAAATGGTATTGGGAGAACTGGACAGCTACATGCCAAAAAATGAAACTTGACCAGTAACTTAAATGGTGAACAAAAATAAACTCAAGATGAATAAAAGACAAATATAAGTCAAGACATCATAAAATCCTAGAGGAGAATATACACAAGAAAATCTCAGGTATTCCACATAGCAATATTTTCACCGATATGTCCGTTAGAGCAAGGGACATAAAAGAGAGAAAATAAACAAATGGGACTTCATCAAAATCAAAAGCTTCTACACGGCTAAAGAAAGCATCAGCAAAATGAAAAGGGAACCAACTGTATGGGAAAATATACTTGCCAATGATACCTTGGTCAAGGGTTTGATCTCCAAGATATATAAAGAACTCATGTGACTCCATTCCAGGAAGACAAACAATCCAATTAAAAAATGGGCAAAGGACCTGAACTTCTCCTCTTTGGAGAAGTGTCTCTGGACATACAGAGGTTCCAGAGACATGTGAAAGGATGCTCAGGATCACTAGATGCAAATTAAACCACAATGAGGTACCACCTCACACCAGTCAGAATGGCCATCATAACCAAATCAACAAGTGTTGGCAAGGACTGGGAGAAAAGGAAACCCTAGTACACTGTTGGTGGGAATGCAGACTGGTGCAGCCACTGCAAAAAAACAATCTTGGATTTCCTCAGAAAACTAAAAATGGAACTGCCTTTTGTCCTGGCAATTCCACTGCTATGATTATATCCCAAGGATCCTGAAACACCAATTCAAAAGAACCTATGCACCCCAATATTTATAGCAGCACAATTTAAAATAGCCAAGTGCTGGAAGCAGCCTAAATGCCCACCAGTAAATGAGTGGATCAAAACAACTAAGGTACATTTACACAATGGGATACTACGCAGCAGGGAGAAAGAAAGAGCTCCTATCTTCACCATAGCATGGATGGATCTGGACAGCATTATGCTAAGTGAAATATGCCAGGTGGTGAAAGACAAATACCACATGATCACACCTATAAGTGGAACCTAACCAACAAAACAAACAAACAAGCAAAATATAACCAGAGACACTGAAATAAAGAAAAAATTGACAGTAACCAGAAGGGAAGGGGTGATAATGAGGAAAAAAGGAGAAAGGTCATTAAGGAACATGTACAAAGGACACATGGACAAAGGCAAAGAGGGGTAGGATTGGGAGTGGGAGGTAGGATGGGTGGGGTGGAGGGGAGAGGTGTGGGGAAAATGGAGACAGCTGTGCTTGAACAACAATTTAAAAAGAGACTGGAGGAAAGAGCATATATTCCATCTTTGAGGAATACATTTTTCTTGTTTGCTTGCTGGAGATAAGCTAGTAGGTGTAGTGGAAAAAAGAAAGAAAAATACTAAGTTATGATCTTTTCATTATGATAAACTATTGCTTTTTTATCACATGATAGAGCACAAAGCTATTTTAAAACAGTGTTTCATTTAAAACAATTTTTTAAAGTTGCTTTGAAAATCTAATTTTTTAAAAAGATATTTTATTTTATTATTTTATTTTGTCTTATTGTTGTTCAAGTACAGTTGTCTTCAAGTGCTGGAAGTAACCTATTTATTTATTTTTAGAGAGAAGGGAAGGGAAGGAGAAAGAGGGAGAGAAACATCAATGTGTGGTTGCTTCTCTGGCTCCCCTACTGGGGGCCTGGCAGGCAACCCAGGCATGTGCCCTGATTGTGGCAACCCTTTGGTTCACAGGCCCACACTCAATCCACTGAGCCACACTAGCCAGGACAAAAATCTAATTTCTTAAAAGCATTTTGGCAGAGATCTATAGCCAAAGTCAGGCTTCAGAGACCAGTAAGGAAGTCGTTAATTGAAAATTTCTTACTTGACAGAAGAAAGGAGTAACACAGGAACACATTGCCAGTTAAATTGTTTCTTTCTTAGGATAAAAGGTCACTCCAGATATGGAAGTCACATTTCTTGCATGCAAATAGGAAATTGCAGAGCTCTTTGGGGTTCTGATAGTTTTTGGAGCAGAGAATCATCTTTCTCCGGTGCAGTTATAGAGAGGAACGGGTTAGATAAGAGAGAAGCCGGGGGAGGTGCTCACAGTGGAACTGGCGTGGAGACTGCTAGCTGCCCGCCTAACGCACGTTCTCTCCCTAAGAGAAGCCCAGTTTTTCCGGGGGCAGTGTTGTATTCGGGATAAAAAACATGCATTTCCCAGTCTTCCTTACAGACAGAAGTAGACAAGTGATACGATTGGGCCAATGATGTACACGTGGAAGTTTAAGGTGAAGACTTCTGGGGTTACTTCTTAAAAGTGAGTGATCCATGGCTGGTGTGCCTTTTCTGCTCTGTGGATTTTTCCTTTTTCTTTCATGGACCATGGAAAATGTAGTAGATGGGGTCCTTTTATCTCATAGAGGTGAAGGAAAGCCATGAAAATCACAGGTGCCTCAAGTCAACTCAACCTTCATTCTCGTAATAGTTTCTTTGATGAGGTCAGTGTTGCTTGAGATTGGCTGCTTGAGAGAATCACCTGAGGATATTATAAAAACTGAAGTTGGGACTATCCTAACATGTAGGATGTAGTAGGTAGGGACGGGCTGTTGTTCCTGTTACAAAGCTCAGACAAATTTCAAATATACAGGTTGGGGCAAAAGTAGGTTTATAATTGTGAGTGCATGAAACTCAGAGTTTATTCTCATATTATTATTTATTAATTATTGTATTGTTTTTATATGCACAACTGTAAACCTATTTTTGCCCCACCCTGTATTTCTAAATGTATGTGAGACCTGTAAAAGCAAGTTGACAATACTAGAATTCCAGAGAGAAAACTGTTCTCATGTGGGAGAATGAACAACAGCCACTTCTGTCCCGGGGTTCATTTGTCTATTCCATCCATGGGCTGGGGATCTGACACAGCCTATGTGGAAGGACTCTGCTGGGAAGAATAGAAATGTATAACATTTTTAGGGGCCATGCAAGGCTGCAGTGATAGAAGGAAGCTTGCTTGTCTGTTTGGCCTGTCTCGTTTTCCCCGTAGGATGTGACCATGTGCTGGTGTTGCAGAGGTGGCTGGGAGCTAAGCTAAAGGCTTCTAAAAGGCAAAGTGATATCCTCTGCAGTTTCATGATAGGAAATAAAGACCCGCCAATGAGGCAGATGTGCTTCAAACACACAGCTTCCCTCCCCTTCAAGACATTTGCTAGATTTTACGGGAAGGAGACTGACTGGGCTAAGAACTTTGGAAGGATAGAGCTGTACTTCCAGTTTCAAAGCTGTCAAAGCTGAAGAGATAGAAACTCACCCAACTGTCAATAAAAGTTCAAAAGAGCCTGCGGAACAGAGGTGAACCAGAGGTAGACTTGAGTCTAATCAACACTGAAACTCAGCCCCATCCCAGCTAGTACTTAATTATACTGAGGTTATCAGCCTCTTGTACTATATGCTAACGGAGGACAAGAAAACCTCTCTTTTTCTTGTCCTCTGGCGAAAGATAACATTATTTGGAGATTTTGTATTTTTTTTAATAAAGTTTGGCACACAATAAAAATCTAGACATACAATGAGACGAGACAAATAGAATCTATAATTAAGAAAGAATACAATTGAGTAGAGCCAGAGATGGTCCAGATAGTGAAGTCTGCAGCCAAGGAATTTAAAGTAACTGTGATTAATTTGTTAAAATAAAGAAAAACATGACCAAATAGACGAAATGATGGAAAGTCTCACCTGAGAATTAAAAACAATATTTGGAATTAAGAACTCAATAGACGGGTTGTATGAGGGTGGACACAGGTGGGCAGACTTAGTAAACTGGAAGACAATTCAGGAGAAAATATCCAAGTTGAAGCACACAGAGACGAAAGTATGAAAAGGATATAACAAATGTGTACGTCCAGCTCTCTGAAACAAGAAAGTCTTGGTTTGTAGTGATACATCTGATTGCTGTGGTGTAAATATTGTCACCATGGCTGATTTCCAGCTCCCACTGATTTAATAGTCATATCACAAAATACTTGAATATTTAACAATTGACTCTCTCCAGCTGGGGCAAGCTGTCTCCAGCACACCCTTCATGTGAACCATATTCAGATGGTCTAAACTATGTCAATTAGAGACCCAGAAGAAAGAAGAGAAAGTGACAGAAGCAACATTGGAAGAAATTATAGCTGAGAATATTTCAAAACTTTTAAAATAAGTGAAGGCATGATTTAAAGAATCAGCCAACTGTAACTATGATAAATACACCACTGCACCTCAGCACGTCACTGTGAAACTGCTGCAAACCAAGGTGTAATGGGCTGGATGGTGGTGTGTCCGAATCCCCAGAGCCTGTGAGTGTTACCTTGTTTGGAAGAGGGTTTTTACAGACCTAATTAAATCAGAAGAAATGAAATGAGGAGATCATCCTGTGTTATTTAAACCATACCTTATTCCTGTTCCACCACTGTAAAAAAGAGAAATAAAAACAACCTGCATCAGTCACTAAAAAAGTGACATTACTATGAATTTTACAAACATCAAAAATACACTGAAAGACTAACAGACACAAATTCTTTTGTTAAATAAAAAAAAAGAAATACCTCTTTGCTTTTTATGCAGCCAGCATAACCTTGATTCTAAAACTTGACAAAGAAATTACAAGACCATTACTGACTTATCTCTCTCATGAACATAGATGCAAAAAGCACTAAAATTCCATTTATATAGAGAAAGGATGCCCCATTGTGACCAGTGGGATTTATTTCACAGACACATGGTAACTTAGGATTCATAGCTCAGTGAAAGTAATTCACACATTATTAAGAAAAAAAAGAAATGTATGACTATTGAAATGAATATAGAGGAAGCATTTGGGGAAATTTAAAATATTAATATTTAAAAGAACCATGGCAAACTGGGAATAAAATTTAATTTTCTTATTTTCATAAATATATCTATTAAAAAACCTATAGGAGACATCACATTAAGTGATGAAATATTTCAAACTTTTCCTCTAATATTGGGTGTAAGACATGGAGGCCTGCAACAACTATATCCCTTCAACATTTTCTGGGGGTGCAATAAGGCAAGAAAAAAAAGTAAATAAAGATTGAAAAAGAAGAAAATAAACTTATTTTCAGATGACATGATTGAGTATGTGGACTATTGAAAAGAATCTACAAACTGTTCTACCAACAAGGAAATCTAAGTCCACCGTTGGAAACAATTTAGATGTGCAAGTGTTTGTTCTCCTGTATGCCAGCAGAAACCAAAGATAAAATGAAATTTAAAAAATGATACCAATTACAATAGCATCAGAAATTTAAATGTATCTAAATTTAGGAATAAATTTAACCAAAAGTGGACAAAAACTGCTAAAAATCATTATAAAAAATACAAAAGAAATCTCTAAATACATTGCTTGATATGTCTTGTTCTTGGATTAGAAGACCTAATAATCTAAAGATATCATTTTTTTGTGAATTAACCTATAGTTTCAACATAACTGAATTCCTAGGATATTTTATTGTGGAAATTGAGGTGCTGATTCTGAAATTCACATAGAAACACAAGAGACTATGAGTAGCCAAGGCAATCTTAAGCAGAACAGAGCTGAAGGACTTACTTTATCAGATGTCAAGACTTATTTACCTACAGTAATTAAGACAAAGCACTATTGGAGCTAGGATAGAAAAATTGGTCAGTGAGGACAGAATGTAAGAATAAAATTCCATGCATACACAATCATTTCATTTGTGACAAAGGCTACCCTGCAGTTCTGTAAGGAAAGGCTAGACTTTCAACATATGGGGCTGGGTTAACAGGCTAACTATCTCACGCCATACACAAAAATCAGATCCCCGTGGATTCCAGATAAAATGTGAAAGACAAAACAAAGCTTTTAGAAGAAAATGGAGAACATCTTTCTGACCTTGCTTTCTGTGGCGATGTCATTCCAACTTTAGGACCTCTAAACTGACACCAGTTTTCTTGGCATCTCAGAGTGCCTCCCTTCCCTCAACCAGGACCGTAATAACTCTGACCTCCTTTCTTCACCATCATGATGGAGTGTATGCATCTCTGGGAGACCATCTCTGGCCTGCCCATCAAGACTCTACCCCACCCAGTCTCTTCCACCCATTTTCTGAATTGTAGCAGAGCCTTCCTGAACTGTTGCCCACTACAAGGAAAGTGAGGATACTCAGATTCGACTTCCTGATCTTCTCTCTTTTTCTCTTCCTTGGTTCCTCTTTGAAAAGTTTCTCTATCCTTCTTGCTAGGGTTAGAACTTCATTTATGTAATATCCTCTGACCCATTTTCAGGATGACTTAATAGAATCCTTTTGTTTGAATCCATCTGGCTTGTCTGTTGATCCTTGAAAAGGAGTTTTTGGAATTAAAAACAAACAAAACTACAAATAACAATGACAACAACAACAACAACAACAAAAGTAGGTAGAACTTTTCTCTGTCACAAAGCCTGACTACAAAAAGGCAGCCTTCCCATGGACTCATAGGAGTAACCATCATTCTTGAAGAAGAGTGACTCCCCGCCCCCCGCCAGGCACATGCTCTGTCATTTTCTGTGAACAACAAAACTCATGGCTTGATCTAAAAAGGGGGAAATCTTCAGGAAAATATGATTTACAAAGGGGAACTAAAAATGCATAACTTTAATTGTTCCAAAATACCTCCATTACACATTCTGTTGCCTGTGCCAGAATTTATCTGCTTCTCCATTGTCTAGTCAAACTTTGGTCCTTGTAGATGAATCGTTTCTTTAGGGAACTCTTTCTAGATCTCTTTATGTTAAATTGTGTTACAGGCCTGCCTAGCAACCAACTTCTCTCATTCATACTACTGTCACATTTATTTTGTGGGATTATGTGATAAATTTCTTCATTTTCTATTAAGCTGAAGGTTTAGTAAGAGCTGAGACCTTTTGATTTTTGCTACTTAGTGTATCACCAGTGCCTTGCTGAGAACCTGGGATGTGGCATACTCTCAGCAAATACTGTAAAACCCTATTATAATATGCTCTATCAATAATGAAAATTAGACTTCTAGCAAAGGTGGAGGCATAGGTAGATACGCTTTGCTTCCTCACACAACCAAAAGAAGGACAACCACTAATTTAAAAACAAAAAACAACCAAAATTGCCAGACGACAACAACGGCAGCAAAAGTAGGTATCCCATGATGCCTACTTTGAAAAATAATGAAAATTAATATATAATGAATTTGGCAATTAATTCCTGTTCATGTTCATCCCTTTTTTATACGGGGGTGTGGAAGGTGGGGAAAGGGGTGGAGGATAAAATTCTAAGAGAAGATGTGGTGAGGTGAGTGAGACTGGTGGTTAAATGGCACGCAGTTCTATCTGAGGAAGCAGAGGGCATGTACCTGTGTATTATGGCCAAGTATTCTTGCAGTGAGCTGATGAAACATATGTCAACTCACGGTTCGTGGAATCACCGATGGTGTCCTGAGCTATCAGTACAGGACCCAGACCCACTCCGCTCAATAGCTAAGCTTTAGTCTAATGTGCCACCAGGTGGCGCCAAATTGTAACTAGGACAGGAATAGATGTGGATCTAGGAACGAAAGGTCTGAATTCCTGGGCAACAAGCCAATTAGTTAACCCAGTCGTTTGATTAACCTCATAATAATGCGAACATACATTTTACATGATCTAATTGTTTAGTGACCACAACACAGTGCAGTGGGATTTTTCTATATTTGTTGAATTGATGAACGGCTACATGAGACCTGGGTACATTTCAGTAACAGTGGAAAGACAGGGCAGGGTTGGTTATAAGGCAAAGGTATTTTGTTAAAGCAATAATGTTTTGAAGTCTCTCACTTCAGCGATCCACGGGGAAGTCCCAGTTTATTCTGTGGAGTTACCTTGGTTCTGATCATTAAATGGATTCAAATATTTTATTATGGCTACAACCTACAGTGTAATAAAAAGGTTTTGGTGGAATATCGAGTCCACAAAATGTTTATTTTATCCCCATGATGGCAGGATTTCAAATAAAGTGAATAATAAGTGAATAATCCATAAGTAATAAAGTCAATAATGTAATAATAGTAATAGTAACAGCAGGAGACATTATTTGCCAGGCTGACTATCTGTCAGGCACCTTAATGGGCACTTTCACATACTTAACCTCGTTAAATCCTTGTAACAACCTGTGCGGTAAGAGTTATATTCCATTTTTCGAAAGGTGATAGTTCGGGGATAGAGAGGTTAAGTGACTTTCCAAAGGTTATTAAAAAATGCATAGCGGAGTTGAAATTGAGCAAACCATTTATCATTTAAAAGCTCAAATGCAAAAGCTGTATTTTATATATGTGTTATTTGATTCCAGTTATCAAGAAATATACCTTATAGAGACCTGCCAAAATCTCTAGGACAAGATATATAGTTTTGATGTATAATTTGAAAAGAACTGGCTACTTATAAAAGCTGTAGTAGAATCTCAGTGAGAACCATATGCACAGATATATAGAATTGAATCAAAGGCTTATGCAGTGAGTTTACTTAAGAAGTAGTATCAGGGAGCAGGGTTAACTGATGTGAAAGTGAAAAAGTGAGATAGGAAAAGCCAGTTGAAGATGTAGTTTTTACTGAATGTTGTCTGTGGTTACTGTTGATCATGCCAGGACCTTCTGAGGAGTGTGATGAACTAAGAACTGGCCACTTGGAGACCACAGGGAGCAGGATTATTCATTGGCTCCCGTCCTGCATCAGTCACGAGTGGCCCCCATATATGTTGACATCCCTGTGCTTCTGGGGTGCACACGTCAGTGCTGCCAGATTCCTGCTGGTGTACCAGGCAGCAGTGTCTGAGAAGCTCTGAGCAGAGACAGGCACTTGATAGTGGCCACTGCAAAACAGGTTAATGTCAGGTTACACCCGTGGGAAGCTAAGCTTATAGTAGAAGCTAGAGTAGGAGGTAGGGCTGAGAGGATCTGAAACATTGCACAGGAAGGTTCTAATACTGTGTACTCTTCCTTTAGAAATGCCTGGTCCTGGCTGGGCAGCTCAGTTGGTTGGAGTGTCATCCCACACACCAAGAGGTTGCAGGTTCGATTCCTGGTCAGGGCACAAACCTAGGTTGCAGGTTTGGTCCCCAGACAGGCCTCATATGGGGGGCAACTGATCGAAGTTTCTCTCTCACATCGATTTTTCTGTCTCTCTCTCTTTCTCCCTTCCTCTCTCTCTCTAAAATCAATAAATGTATCTTTGGATGAAGATTAAGAAAATGCCTGGGATTAATTTATAAATTTTGGTAAAATAATTTTTAAAATTTTGGTAAGAATTAAACGTAATTGGATTTTTCTAAAATGATATCAAAACTGTGAAACAACTTATTGGAATAAAGTATCTTTGGCCATCTCATTTATTTTCTCATTGTTACCATAGAAACAAAGCATGGCTCACTGTTGAATTCCAATTTTTATCAATTTTTTACTGATTTTATTATTAATAGTACATAAAATCCAGGTATTATTTGGTTTTGTCAAGTTCACTAAATATAAAATTTTAGCCTAATTTTATGGGGGATGGTATTCAGTTAATTGTGTAAGTCTTTATCTTTTAAAAAAATATATTTTATCGACTATGCTATTACAGTTGTCCCATTTTCTGCCCTCACTCCCCACCACCCTGCATCTTTATCTTTTAAGGAAGATTATTCATCAACAAATTTGGAAGAAAAGCAAAAATGTGAACAAACAATTATTTAGTGTTAAAAAGTACCAGGAATTTTACCAGTTCTAAATTGCCAGTCGGGTTGCTAATCCAAACAGAGGTAGCAGGGCTTAGTGGAAGAATACTGGCCTCAGAGTCAGCAAAGTTAGTTACTACCACTTCAGGGCTATTGATCAAGAAGTTTCAAGTTTCTCTGAATCTTACATTTCTTCATCTGGAAAAATGGGGTAAAACGATCTATCTGACAGTCTTGTTTTGAGGGTTTAAACGAGAGCGTGTATGTTAAAGCACGTGGCACGGTTCCTGGGACAATGTAGGCGCAGCGAGAGTGGAGTCAGTGAGGGGAAGTGAAGAGAAGCGACTGCAGAGGGAAGGGGGAGGAGACCGACTCGGGCCTCTGGCGAGCAGAGTGTCTCCTGACCCCTCGGAGATGCCCACTTCCCGATCCCTAGAACATGTCACTGGCAAAGTGGAATCAGGCTTGCAGGTAGAATCCAGGTCACCTTCAACTGACCTGGAGATGATATGGTGAGATTATCCTTGGCTATCCAAGTGGGCTCACTGTAATCACAAGGGTTCTTGGATGTGGAAGAGGCAGGAGAGAGAGAGAGTGAGGAAAGAGAGACTAAGTGTGAGGACTCGGCCCAAGGTTGATGCCTTTGAAGGTGGAGGCGGAAGGGGCCATGAACCAAGGAAGGCAGGATGGAGTCCAGGAGCTGGAGAAGGTGAGGAGAAGGGTTTTCCACAAAGGAACCAGCCCTGCAGCCACCCTGATTTCAGCTAGCTGAGACCCATTTTGGACTTCTGACGTCTAAACTACAAGGTAATAAATTGCGTTGTTTCATGCTACTACGTTTGTAGTAATTTGTTACAACAGCAGAAGTTTTACATAAGGCCTGTAGCATATAGTAAGGACGTTCGCTGAGTGAGGCAGGGAGCCATCGGAAGGATTGGGTGGAGGAGTGATCCGATTTGATCTAATGGGACCACTCTGTTGTGCTGAGAACAGACTGTTGAAGGATTCCTTCCTTCATCTAGCTTTTGGCTCAACTTTTCCATATTTATTGAGAGATCATAAGTTCACTTAGGATTTAAAAAAAAAGATTTCCCTTGTTCTGTATGTCAAAGTCTCTCTGATCTGTTTTGTTGTCAGAAATGAAAGTGTAAACTGTACTTTAAATTAAGCTTCTAAGGAAAACTCATCAGAAAAAACTGAGTACCTCAATACATGAAATCAAGTGACAGAGTTCCAAGCAGATCAGATTAGAGAATACTGGTAAAGAGACTTTGAAGACTAAAAATTATCTTCCTTACAAGAAAGAGAATACAAAAACATTTTCAGGTGACATAAAATGCTTCTCATGCTATTGTGTTTTCAAGCCCTAAAAAACACATTTAAAACTTGCCATTGGAATGAATTCAACAGTAATGAAAATATTTCAAGGAAGACTGCTAACTTTTCCCCAAATGGGTGTAGATGTTGTGAAACTGTGCTTCAGCAACATTTGTGATGGTGCTAAGGTGAGGGGCATGGAGGTGCTGTTTACTTTGTGTAGACCATATCTAGCAAGAGTTACCAGAATAGTGAGCGGAAACAGATACAAGAGTAAGCAGTCAATATGTCTAGGTTGTAAATTGACCCCAAATGTGAAAAGTATGTTTTAAAATATTAAATGACCCATTTATGTCTTAACACACAGTAAACACTTATTGGCTTGTTAATTAATCAATTCCACTGTTATCCTCCCCACTCCTAATTGTTATTTTAGAGCCTTTATTGCCTCTCCACTAGGGGAGCGGGGAAACGTTCCTCTCATGCGCACTTCTGAAATGACCCAGCTCTGCTCCAGACTGCAGAGGGTTCTGAGCAGGCAGGTTAACATACAGAACGAGTCACTGGCTCCAACAAGGATCTAAAAGGTCTTGTCTAACTGTAAGAAAGAGGTTCTTATAAAACATTTTACAGACATTATTAAAAACTTAAATACAATAGACCTTTAATTATATGCATTATGGAGATGGGTAGGTGGCATTAATATCTTAAAATAGCTAATTAATAATACAGTATACAAAAATAACTTATATTTAGCTTTGAAAAGCCTTGGAATTTCCTTCATTTTTCTTTCTCAGTTATTTTTCTCTTAAGCTAATAATAAAATTTTCCATTCTTGAATGCAGAGCAACTGATCATGGAAAGACATGGTCTGGCATTCTCATGGATGGAGAGAAGCTGGTCTAGGATTACAATATGAATTTGAATAATCCACATTTAGATATTTAGAAGTCGATTGTATTCCCACATCATCAATATTTTTGAGTCAAGATTATCATATTTTGCCATATACAATGTGCACCTTGTTGCCCAAATTTTTGAGGGAAAAATAAGGATGCATATTATACATGGGTAGTACTCATTCCATATCTATATAAACCTTTTTAATTCTTGTATTTATGCTTATTATTAAAAGTATAATTCTAGAAAGCAATAATGATATCTGTATGTAAAATAATACCCTGGAATATGATAATCAGTTTTTTCCCTAAATATAAATAAAAAATTGAATTAAAAAATTAAAACAAGTTTTTTTTCCTGAAGGTTTTGGCCAAAAATGTGGGTGTGCATTATACACAGCAAAATACGGTATTACACTACAGCAGAGTCTTTTACCCCAGGGTTCCTTGTCCTGGTTAGTCCCCTCTCCATTTCTTCCATGCTCAGACAGACGACTATAGCTCCTCTAAAGGTCTGCGTGTGGGAGGGGGGCAAGAAAACCTATAGGGCGAATGTGAGAAGACCTTGGTTCTGGCTCTTCCAATGGGCATTTCAATCCTGGAGGTATCCCTTGATCTTTTTGAGACTCAGCAGCTTACTAGTGCAGGATGGGGGGTGAGGGTGGTGATAATACCTATGTTTACCTACCCTCTGGGGTTACTGTGAAGATCAAATCAGATAATATACTTGAAAGTACTTTGAAACTTACAAAGTATTATACAAATAAAAGATGTCTGTTGCTTTAGCACTCAAAATACTTAAGAGATTTAAAGAAATCCTACTGTGGTCATAAAGCAGATTAGGATAAAAGAGTTCATGAAATTTATCATTACTAATAAAAAATGTACTCAGACTATATGCCAGTAGTATTATCTCTGTGAATTAAAAAGCACATGTTTTTGCTTTGTGTCCTGTGAGGGTGTTCTTCTGGAAGTCCTCCGGATCTGCTTCCCTCAAGTCCACCATCTACCATCTGCCTCGTGCTTCTGGGCGGCCAGATTGCCTCGGAAATCTGGTCCTCCCTGCTCCCCTTCAGAAACTACACTTCTTTTTCTAATAAAAGGGCTGCTCCATCAAACTGTGAGCCCTCTGTCTTTTTAATAACTCCCCAATTCTTATGGGGCAAGGTGGAAGTACCCCATGGTGACAAAGAGGCAGGAGAGCTCTCTTTTCCTTCTGATTCATCACAGTGCAGATTTATCCCATGTTCAATTAAAAGTTATTTAATATGACCCTATGATCCAATGTTACCCCAATACATTTAATTAAAAAAGTTATTTAAGGGCAGAGATTATATATTACACTTTATGTTTAACCAACTAGTGCCTTACATCCTGTAGATAGTAGATACATATTTGCTGAAATGATGTACTAAGAAATGTGTCAGGTAATTTGCTTTATCAGGACTTTTCAGCCTAGATTACTAGGTTATTTGTTTAATTATATAATAAATATTCTATATTTAAATCTGGGATTGCTATGAAGTAAAGTCCTTCTCCAAGTAACACCTGCCAATTGCCAACTTCCTTGCTTTTCTCTTTACATAAGTTACTCTTATGCTATGCTTGTGACTGGGTGAGAATATTGGAATATGTGCCGGACAAGGTAAGGAATTGGATTGAATGGAGAAAAAAAAATCTAGTCCTTGCCCTGGAGTTTAAATGAATGAAAATAAGCCCAGTGATGGAATCATAATTAAAATGTTAAACTTCTGTTATTATCAAAGGTACTATACTATTATATTATTCTTTTCTTGCCATTAGAGATCTGGTAAGGGATTCTAGCAAATTGGAAGTAGAGAGCAAAGTTGAGCCATCTCTGATTCATAATCAAACTATACTTTTCAGGGTGTTCTTGTTAAAGGTGACCAGCATTTCTGAATGTTTTTCTTTTTTTTTTAAAGTTGAAATTACAACCAGCACTGTTATTTTCATTTCTACATATGTTTCCTAATGTCTGTCCAAATGTATAAATGTTTTACATATGTGCCTTTTTTCTGTGCCTACTATGTTCATTCCTGAGTTGCCCCAGGAGGCTCAGAATTTCTGAATGGCCTGGAGAATCCTAATCTGTGCCATTGCAGAAATTGACCAGAATGGTCTGACATTCCCTGGGCAGGTACCTCCTCAAATTTAGGAGACTAGGGTTAAGGGCTGAAGCAGAAAATGACTGGGGGCTGTAAGATACCAACCAGTGACATCAATGGAAAAGGAATGAAGATTAGGTTTTATAAGGGAAAATAATAGGTAGATGTGTAGGTAACAATTTCAGGTGCCAACAAGGTCTCTCTTCCCATCCAACTAAAACAAATGAGAAACAAAAATGAAAACCTAACCAAAGTAACAACCACCCCAGTAAAATCACCTCCTTACTAGTTAACAAATACTTGGAATTAGTGTAAGAAAGCTGTAACATTTAAACAGGAAAATTTTAAATATATAAGTTGACAAATTTTACTAGAGGTCAAGAGAAGATGGTAGTCTCTGATAGAATGGGGGTGCGGATGGTCATGGTACAGCCCCTACACGCTTGTCCAGAAAGAAACGTGGTCAGGGAAAAAAGAAAAGCAAAAAGCAAAAAGCAAAAAACAAAAAAAAAACCCAGGTATAGAATAGGACAGATCTTATCGATTCTTATTTTTGCCAGGGTCAGGTTCTTTCAGATTATTTAGGTTACAGAATAGAGGGTTGAGAGAAAGTGAAACGTCCAAATGGAAATCATCCTAGAACTGCAGCAGAAAAGAATTTCGCTGGTTCGCAGGAAGGAGGTGGAAAAGTCCCTCCCAGAGCTCTCTGGGGATAGGACTCACGCCCGCTGTCCCGAGAGCAGTTCGGGTCAGGCAAGGAAGACAAGGACCTCTGGGTCCACGGCGCACTCGCGGAGCAGTGCGGGGGAGTGGTCCGCATTGCAAACAGGTGGCAGGAGCCCTATACCGCACACAGGTGGCAGGAGCCGCGGGTGGGCCGCCAGGCGTCGCGCGGGAGCCGCGGTTGCCTGGGAGACCGAGCAGAGCCAGTGGGCGGCGCGGAGCCTAGCGGAGCCGGGCAGTTGCGGGAGTAGCTGGGCGAGAGTTGGGAGGGGGTGTGGCTCCCAGGGCAGCGCGGGAGCCTGGCGAGTCCTGGGGCAGGGAAAGGTGGCGGTGGCGCTGCGGAGTGAGGGCGGCGAGCACCACCGCGCGCCCGGTTTAACTCAACCTCCTCCACGGATCGAGGCGGCGCGGGAGCTGCACTTGCCTAGTCTGCGCGTCCTACTGTCTCTGCCCCGCCGGGGTGACTGCGGCCAGGCGGCCAGTCAGGGAGCACCAGGCTTCCTCGAGAGCCCGGCCCGCGCCTCCGCTATCGCGAAGAGGAGCCGGGTGGGCGGGCGCGCTTCCCTGCGGCACCGGCATGACTTCTCTGGGCTGTCCTCTGGCGCCCTTGCTGCTCCTCTCTCTGCACGGTGAGTAGCCCAAGCCCTCCGCTCCTGGTGGGGCCAGGCTGGGCTGGCGGGCCTGGCAGAAGCTGTTTGGGGATCTCCTGTGCCAGGTCTTGGAAACCCAACTTTCTAAGGGTCATCCCTAGTCGTGGTTGATGGCCTAGCCTCACGCGCCCACCTGCCGCGGCTGCCCTAGCGCCGGCGCCCCACTTCCCTGCCTCCCGCACAGCCCAGGTGTTCCCTAATCAGAGAGGTAACCACACCTGCTTCTCGGTTACCGCGATCCTGGACCTGACTCTGACCCTGCTCTACTCTTTTTTAGATAATGAACTCCCGTACTTAACTGGGTCCAGTGAGAAACAGTATTTAGAATCAGTTTCTGTTACCAGGAGGCCCCACGAAAACTAGAGATGCCTTTAAAATAATTTAGAAAACTTTAAGTCGTGCTTTTACATAACCTTTAACAAACATATGCAGGTTTAATTGAAGTTGTGATCTCTATTTTAAAAATAACTATGCAGTATACTACACTATATTTGAAACCAAGAATTTATTTTTTGTACTCTAGCTTCTTCCCCAAAGGATTTAAACTGGCTTGCAAAAATACTGGAATATAACAATATTAGAAGAAAAGGAATAAACATCTTTACTTTTCTTGTTAACGGTTTCTAAAAATCTACTGAAATTTAATTTTATACTGTCCATTTAATCTTTCTTACATTTTATTTTCTACGAGTAGCCATCATATGAGAAACAAAACTGTTTTTCATCTTACACGGTGCCTTTTTCCTTTCTGAATGCACTGTCCTGTGGAATCAAGTCTTCTGTTCCATTTAATTGATTGTTGTAATTTACTGAGATTTATTTTGAAGGGTTTTATTTTAAAAGCAGGTTCAATGATTGATGAAAGATTGTGGTTAACTCTGTTTATTATTATTTTTCCTGGAGATGTCAGTATGTTTCTCACAGTTTTATGGTCTTATCTGAACAGATGATGCACCCATGGAGCTTGAAGTAACCTAATATTTATTGGCGGATTTAAGTTGCACACATTCATATAGTAGGAGAGAAATGAACACAAAACTTTGTATACCTTTCCGTAGAAGCCAGTGAAGGAAATAATCAAAATTATAGATAACTTTCGTGGAGTTCAATAGGTCTATTTTTAGTAATGATGTGTAGATAATGATTGACATCAGTGTGTGCTTCCAAATTAATTTTGTCTGGTTACCAGTTCGAGAGACCTAATGTTTTTCTCTGGCCTACTTCTTTCAAGTGTGAAATAGTATTGAGTAAATGGTCTTCTTATACAATGCCTTGGACATAACTGAAAATGTTTTAAATGTTACTATAAGAACAGCTGAAATTTTTGGCAAAAAAGATGTTAACCTTTGTATATTACAATCAATGCCATGCTCTTTTTTGTAAGCAGCATTTGTGTATAGTTTTTTTTTTTTAATTATTAAGCAGTACTTTAAAGAGTTGATGTAATTCGTAGAATCTGGCTTACAAGGTCATCTGCTTTGTTTCTTTTCCTAAAGTAGAACTATTCCTAAGCCATCCTAGAATGCTTTAAAGACTTCCAAGGACAGTTTAGCCTTCCTGATAATCTATTCTGTAAAGGGACTTTTCACCCTCAGAAAAGAAAAAAATATGTTCACATGTTCTGTGGATTTTTACTGAGCTACTCTGGTGGGGAGGGGTGGTGGTGGGAAATTAAGATGCCTAAGAGTTTATCCACAGCCTTTAAGGAGTTTGCAGTTTTGAAACAGGCTGCAAGCATGCACAGATGATTTATGATGCAAGGAATATGTAAGGAGTCTATTTATTGATGGTCATATCAAGGAAGACTTCATTGGAAAGTTTACTTTTGGTCTGGACTTTGAATGAGTGGGATTTGAATTTACTGAGTTGGCAGCGATTGGGCTTTCCCAGCCAAAGGAACAACCTGGATGAAGGATATGAAATGGCAAGTGCAGGGCCATATTCTGGAAAGGCCAGCCCCTTCCAGCTGCTAGAACAGGAGATTGTACAAAGGAGATGAGGGTAAAAAGGTAGTAAAAGGAGTAGAGGGCCTTGAATGCTCAGTTTGGGATCTATTCAGCAGGCCATTGAATGGCTACTGATACTCAGTTTCCTAAATGTGGGGCAGGGGAAGAAGGTACACAGCTACTGAGTGCGTAGCTTAATAGTCTCCTAGAGAGTCTGTGTCCTGGCTGGATTAAATTCTGAACCAGTCAATGGCAAAGTTGGGTTCAGTGAATTAGGGCCCATCCCTAGGATTTCCAGTGTGGAATGAGAGGGAGGAGTAGTAGATATCTGAAAAGTTATTTCCATTGGGAAGAAACAAAAGGGAAATGGATGCTCCATAGATACCCATTTGTAGCAGTGACCACTACAGTGGCATATGGCACCAAAGGTAGAAATAGAGAGTGTCTTGAATTTTTCAAAGAAAATACATGTCAAGACATTTCTGTTTTTATTTTTGTTTAAATCTCTGTGGCATAAACTTCAAAGGGAATTTGAATTGAAAAATTGATTACTACTATATAACTCTACCAATGGGTTAAGACATACAGGCAAACCTCAGTTCTCCACCATGTTGGTTCTCAAACAATTCAATTCTTGACCAAGTTTTCACAGAAACAGTGTCTTGGTTGTCTAACAAAACTTCGAGTCTCATTTTCTACCTGACACCCATTTCATGTTGATAAAACCCTTTCATGTGTAATCAGTCATATGTCTCTGAGGCAGCAAAGGACATTTGGTTTTCAAACAAATCACTTCTTGAACAGTTTTCTGGAATAAATTAAGTTTGAGAACTGAGGTTCTCTTAACCAGTGGTTTCCAACCTTTTTGGCACCAGAGACCAGTTTTGTGGAAAATGGCTTTTCCATGATCCTGGGGGTTGGGGATGATTTCAGGATGATTCAAGCTCATCTCCTGCTGGGTGGCCCTGGTCCCTAACAGGCCTGGACTGGTACCAGTCCATGACCTGGAGGTTGGGGACCTCTGCTTTCTTGTACTGCTTGTGATTCCTTGAAATAGTGAATAACTTTCCAGAATATGAGAAAAGTATAAAAGAAAGAAAAGACCATATAAAATGAAATAAAAATAAATTATGAGCCTAAACGTTAGCATTATGAAAAATTTATTGTAGCCCTGGCTGGGTGGCTCAGTTGCTTGGAGCATCATCCCATACACTGCACAGGTGGCAAACACAAGACCCAGATCCAGCCCTCCCTCTTGTTTTATCCAGCCCGGCACCTTGTTTCTACCCAGCTGCAATGCCAAGCTCTTGTTTAACTGTTCAGGAGTAGTTACATTTATACAGTCATAAATTACATTAGGCCCTCTGAAGGCAACCGAGAAGCTGATGTGGCCCCCGGTGAAAATGAGTTTGACACCCCTGCCTTACACCAAAATGTTGTGTGTTCCGTCCCCAGTCAGAGCACATACCTAGGTTGTGGGTTGGATCCCCAGTTGGAGTGTGTGTGGGAGGCAACCAATTGATATTTCTCTCTCTGTTTTCAGTTTCTTAGCTCTAATTTTAGTTATGTAACTGTTTTGGAAGAACTCACTTTTTAGTAAAATATCTGTAGTTTGACCTACATGAAAGGTGACAGCCACTGGGTGAAAATTTTAGATAAATTAAGCTTACATGATATAGTCAACCCGAACTATTCAGGAAGCACTTGAAATATTAAAGCACCAAGTGCTTCTAAAATGTTATGCTTAGAACTGTTGTCAGACCCAAGGCAATGATGCAGTGGGTAAGGATTTTTACCCCCCAGTAACAGTATGTGGCACATTTTCAAATGTGTTTTCACACTTTGATAGTGGAAGCATTTATAATGAAAAGTCTCATTTGAATCTTCATACTTAAGCCATGTGATTTAGTGTCAAACAGGGCGATGTGATGGCCCATAAGATTCTTTAGTTGCAGTGAGTTATGCAGAACAAGGGACTGGAGAGCCTAGCCGAGTCTAGGAGAAAAGTTGGGGACCACTGTGGTGTTCCCACTTAAATTCTGATCTGTAGTTCATTTAGAATAGGGATTCTGAACCTATTTGTATATATCCTAGTGATGCTGATTTCTGTATTTTTGGAGGGAGAGGTAAGATTGCTGGATTTCTGGTAGTCCGGTCACTTCAAGTCCCCTCCTTTGTTTGTTGAGGGCCACTTGGCACTCACACATCTCACCCTTGGCACTCACACATCACTCCCTTGCATTTTGAGGGCAGCTCAGACCATCTGGAGGCTCCGAAATCCTCCCTTGATTGTACTTTGAGAGTAATTGGTTTCAGAGGGGTTGTCAGTTCTTGGGTGGTATTCAAAACACCATCTGATTTGAGCTGGATTTGGTCTTAAAAGTGGAAAGTTAATTAGTTTACTTGTGGGTTAAGCTGATCTTAACTAAACTGTGGAAGGTTTTTTTCCTTTCTATTAAAGTTTGATTCTCTCTGTACCTGGTTTCCTACCATCTAAGAAAGAGACTATGGTTTGCATTTGTGGTGGTTTTAAAATTATAGAAATGTGAAGTTGTGTAAGTCAATCAAAGACAGAACCTGTTTCCTAATTTCACAAATGATAGACTCAGCCATTGATCTGATACCAGCTCATCTCTACCATTATCAGATACTACACAATATGTGCAATATGGCGTGGCTCTGCCTCACTCATGTGTTATAGGAATATCACATTTTTTTTTAAAGATTTTATTTATTTATTTTTAGAGAGGGAAGGGAGAGGGAGAGAGAGAGAAACATCAATGTGCGGTTGCTGGGGGACATGGCCTGCAACCTAGGCATGTGCCCTGACTGGGAATCGAACCTGCGATGCCTGGTTCGCAGCCCGCGCTCAATCCACTGAGCTACGCCAGCCAGGGCGTGGAATATCACATTTTAATAAATGTCCCTAAAATTTCTGTTTATAGGATTAACAGAACAAATTTGCCAGTGTGAACAAAAAATCTATTGAATAAAAAATCCTTAGAGGAAATATACTTCCTGATTTCTCTTCTTTTCACATTTTGATCTTGAGAGAGGTAAAAAAATGACAGGGTTAGATGCACACTTTTATTTAGAAGAGCATGTGGCTAAAGAAGTTGAGGTGCTTGTACCGCATGGATTCTTTGGAAGACTCTTCGGAGAATTAGGTTAACATCAGTGGCTGTGAATGAGAGTGGGTCAGGATTCAGGGTTGAGATAGATGGTTAAAGTATAATAGGTTTGGAAATTCAATGCTATTTTTTCCATCAAGGATCACAGCTATGTAATAACACAGCGCAGCATTGCAAATGTAACTCTAATGTAATGAGGCCACTTCTAGGCCAGTCTTAAAAGACTCACTAATCCAACATTTTTAAAAATTGGAAAGAAATTTAAATTTTACTGAAGCCTGTGGAAATGGTAATATGCCATAATTTAGAGAACCCCTTTACCCACCTCTGCCCGGAGTCTCCCTGTCCACAGCAGTCACTCCTGTAAAATCTCTTTGTCCTCACTCCTGTATTCTCAGTAATGTTGATTCTTCTCCGTCCTCTTTCCTTCTCATCCTCTCCTTCCATTTTGGAGAATGTTTTATTCTTCTGAAACCTATGTGATTTTATTAAACAGTGTCTAGCAGAGATATTAAAACATATATTTTCATAGTCTTTTCAAATTCTATGACTTTGGAAGTTATACAGTACTTACAGATCTTGCAAAATTGATTCTGAGCTTATTTTTAGTTATACAACTTTGAAATTGTTCATTTTTAAATATATTTTTCTAAGAAATTCCCAAAGGTTTTACTCCATTAAATTTTTTTTTAAATTGAATTGATTGGGGTGACATTGCTTAATAAAATTACATAGGTTTCAGGTGCCCAGTTCTATAATACATCATCTGTGTATTATATCATGAGTTCAGCAACCCCAGGTCAAGTCTCCTTCCATCAACCATTTATGCCCCCTATAACATTTTGCTTTATTTAATAAAGAATGATCTTGGGAATTCACTGAGAACCTTCAATTTTCCCATTTCCATGTCTGGTATTTTTGGTCCCGAGGGCCTGTGTGTTAGAATTAGTAGCTCAAGAACAGAGATAATTAAAGTAATACCTTGTGTAGTCTCAAGTCAGCTTCCCCTTTCCCATATCATGTGTATAAGATACTGGAGATGCTTTTATAGGAACAGGAGCATTAACTACATCAGCCCCATGTCGGGGCATTTTAACCTACTCCCCGGTGAGGTTGCTAGTTGTCCTCTCCTCCCATTCCCTTTCCTTTTCCTGAACTTGGCATATTTCCAGCCATGCCTTCTTCCAGTTATGATTCATTTCCTTACTGGCCATTCCGTCAGTCTTCAGTGATGTTTACATCTCTCAAAATGTCAAAGGTCTTCAGCCAATCATGGCCATCTCATTGACCATTATGCTCGAGATGTCTTAAGTAGCACCAAGCATTGATACTTAATCTTTGTTTCTTTGGACCAGGTCCATCACTACCAGTTTCACAACTTCTAGCAGCCCCCATGGGTTTAGATCACTTGGCAGAACACAGAATAAATGGCAAAAAGAGAGGCTGGAGCATAGTAAACATCACTTGTTGCAGAATATATTCAAATCAGGCTAGCATTGTAGGCTTGCATTGGTTAAGAAAGTTTGTAGTACAGTTCACAAATGCATATTGCCCATGTGTGAATACAAATTGCTGTACTAGCTCTTGTTGGCCAAGACTTAAGACAGTAGGCAGGACATGTGGAAAATGTGCTAACAGTACTGCAAAGATTCTCCAGCTTTTGGCCTGACGGGTTATTGGAGCCTTAAAGATTATTGATGATGATAGAAAGCTTTTGTTTGTATGGATTATGACTTTGGATATTTATTGTATTAGAAATTAAAAGTGAGAAAAGTTTTAGTTATTTTGAAAGCAACAATAATAAATCCATTATATAGTGACATAAATAATGTGTTTTTGTGACAAGTAATATTTTTTCCCATCCAAACCAGAAAATATTAGCAGGAAGAATGGCACTGTTTTACATTTTTGGGAATCTCTTTAACATTTGGTTCATTAGAAGAGAGCTGGTTTCTCCTATCTGCTGTGTTCAAATTGTTATGATGTGTTTTTTTGATTAAATATATAAAGAATACATGGCCTCACGCAGATGTAGCTGGGAAGAGGAAGGAGTATTTTGATACCATTTTCAAAAAGTTTTCTGTGTACTTCTTTGATATTCTACCAGAACTCATTAGGCAGTAGTTTATTAAAGATTGGTTGCAATGTGGAATCAGAAACCGTATCAGTAAACACTTCTTACTCTGTCATATTAAAATCCATTAGTTTATCTTGTACTTTGAATGGGTGTTTTATTCATGCATGATTTTTTTGTAACATGATACATTGATATTTTAGAAAATACTGGTTCATTGTTACAGATCTTACAAATGTGGACATATCATTAAGTACGTATTGGGGTATTGGGACGCTGTTAAGCTGAGCGTGGCAGATACAGGTTTTCTAAAATTTTAATCTTCCAGTTGACAACAAACAGCTGTCAGTTATTTCCCTTGATGTAATAGTCTTATCTTGTTCAATTTTGAGAAAATCTCTGCCAAATACCTCAGTCTAAAGAACCATAGTCTGAGTTGGCCTTTCCAGTAAAAATGCTGATAGGTGGAGAAGAGTGACCAACTCATTTAGGTCTGAGCTCCCACAGGCGCACCAGGGCATTTCCTGGGGACGGCCACTGGTGTGCAGCCCCAGTGATTCATGTGCCGTTCTACCCGTCATGCCACATGGAATATTATAAAAGGTCAAACTTTAATGAAGTTACTGTTACTGCTTCATCAAAGACATTCTTTTTTGAAGCTGGATTTTCTTTTTTCACTGTGAGTACATGACAGGGAGGACTGCCGAGACTTCGAGTGCAGTTGTGCCAGCGCCTTGCCCTGTGTGAGGGTGCCAGCATTTTCACCCCCGCCGCTTCTGTCCCATCAGCACAAGTGGCAACATAGGCAAAAAGGCAAATAACATTTTACTGTTATTAAGAAAATAGCTTTTCCCTCATGGATTTTTGATAGGGTCTTGGAGACCATCCGTGGACTATAGCACTTGAACTCTGGTGTGCTGTTACAGAATGTTAGATTCTTTTTTTAAAAAATTGTATTACAGATAAATAGCCAACAATCATTCCATGCTATGTGGGATGGCATTACATGGAGTATGCATGTATTATTTAAAAATAAATAATATGTGCATTTAAAATTCTTCCTTTTTGTCTTATAAATTTTTAAATTACAGAAGTAATATATCCTAGGCCTAAAAATGACAACAGTGCAAAAGTGTTTAAGAATTGAATTCACACCCCATCTCCATCCACCGAATTCTCTAGTTTTGCTAAGCATTGTGATATACCTTTTTCTAATTACAAACCAAGACTGTATGTACATATATTTAAAAAAAATAATGCCAGAAATATTATTCTACAAGTTATTTTTAAAACATAGTTTAAGATGGGTATTTTGCCACATCTGTTATGTGGATCTACCTCATTCTCTTTAATGACCTAAGTTTAGTATTTCACAGCAAGTCTATACCATAATTTTTTCAGCTTTGTTTCCCCATTGTTGGACATTTAAGTCATTTCTGATTTTTTTGACATTAATGATGTTATAGTGGACTTCTTTGCATATATGCATATAACCTATGCATCTGTGTAGGTATTTCTGCAGTCTAGCTTGGCTAAACTGGAATTGTTGTATGCACACATTTTGGAGGAGACAGTAGCATTGTGTGAAAGCTTTGTATCGTTAGACATATTGACTTTGAATTCCTGAATTGTCTTTTTCTTTTTTGCTCTCTGACTTTGGGAATGCGTTAATGTCCTGAGCTTGAGTACCTTGTAGAGTGGAGATGGATGGCCTTCTCAGCACATTAAGAAGTACTAAGTTAAAGGAAATGCCATGTCTTTCAAGTGTCTAGCACAGAGGCATATAGAAAATGCTTGGTTAGTGGCAGTTATTGGTTCAAGAGTTGATCAGCCCCAACCTGTGTCAGGAGGTAAGAGTTCTGTCCAGGAAGCACCAATGGAGATGTGACGTGGAGACATCATACAATTCTCCAGGTCTGCCTTCGTTTGCAGAATGAGGGCGTTGTATTTGGCAGTCTGTTTTTTTTTTTCCAGCTCTGTAATATCGTGATTCTTTGAGTTGGCTTCCAAGTATTGAGAATATTTGTCAGTAAAATAGATAAGATAATACATGGTTGGTTTTAACATATTTATAAAACTTTTCCTAAAGTAGTTACTTGACTTTCCCTGTGCCTCTCCCTCCATCAACATAATAGGACTTCATGGTGATATCTATTCTATGAATTAAAACCATCTCATCTGTTGTAGAAATATTATAAAAAGTGGCTTTAAATGTGAAGAATGTTATTTTTAAATTTTATTTAAAATGATTTCTCTTCATGCTAGCTCAGGCTATCTATGTACATACCTCATTATTTTCTTAAATCCTTTATGTAAAAGAAAGATCTTGTATGTGTCTGGAAAGGGTCAGTTGTAAGCAGGCTATAAATATTACAAAAATCTTTTTACCACGATCACTGTATTCTGGTCTTTTGATTTCTGTGACCTTTCTCTAATGACTTTTCTTTGTATAAGCCAGACATAGGTGTCTAAATTTTATCTATACTGGGTTACATGCTGAATATAGATGTTTTAGTATTGCCATTATTGACTAAAAGTGAAAAACCTGTGAGCTTTGAGAAACACTGATTTTTTTTCCTCAGGGCGATAGTGATACTTAAACTGAAAGCTTTAGAGGGGTGTGGTCAGGGCTCATCTTAATTCTGACTGTAGGTTGACTATCATCGATAGTGTTCCCAGTTGTTCATTTTTGTGTTTTCACTGAAGAGAATGTTTTATAGAAAGCCTGGTGGTCTCCACAATGGACAGAGTTGGGCACCTTAGCAGCACTTTCAAAATAGCTCTGAGATTCATAAATTCACTGCCCAATGTGTTACCGTGATAAGTAGTTTGTTTTCAGACCATTAAATTTTTCCAGAAACTAAACCACTTCCAGAGAAGGTGCTTGAGTTTCATACTCCAAAGTAGTTATAGAAACTTAAACATGACTTGTTTTTATGAAGATGTTTTCTGAATTTTTGACTTTTATTTTTTCCTAATTCATAGTTTCATTGTGCTTAGAGGAAGACATGTTTTAGTTGCTCTTTGATCAATATATATTTGCAGTTTCTGTCTTAACATCTGCACTCTGGACAAATTAATAGTCTTCTTCCCTCCTCCCTCCCAGGTTACTTTGAATTTAGGGGGTTGGGTTGTCTTTCTCATTAATAAGAAAGTGCAATGTTGTGAGCCACAGGGAGCTGGACCAGTGAGGTTTCTTAGAGCCTTTTAATTCCATAATGTCCTTGATCTGATGAAGCCGTTCAGTAAATCTCTTCACATTTTCCATGACCAAGCCATCTGCCTGCATTAAAATAAATCTGCTTACTCCTTCAGTGTCTAACAAAAATTCTGTAAACTGAAGACGATGGAGACCATGACACGAAAATAATTTGCAGTCTTTAGCACTTCCTCTTGCATTTTCGGCTCAGATTCTCTCCGTGGAAGCTGGCATTCCAGCTTTCTTTTTGACTTGAATGAAAGGGTAGTTGGGACCATTTCCCTTCTTTTATTGCCATTATCCTATGTGTGGCCAGTGGACTAATCCAGCTTGTCCACATTTAGATTTAACTCACAAAACCTTTACTTGCTATTCTACTTCATATATGGTAGCTGATTAGGTAAACACACTCATATTTATCTAATTTTAAATATGACCCAAGCTCCTGGTACTGTCACAGAAGAGAGACTCTGTGCCCGTTGGGGCAATGGCATACTGTACAAGTGTGTGACCCCATGGCCTGTCCTAGGAAAAAATAGTTTATTTTTTTACATCTGAAAATTACGGAATCCTTAAAATATTTCCTCTTAGTGTTCTTAACTTCTTACTATTCTTTCTTCTATTACCACTTACTAAGTTATATTCTTATCATTTTAAGTTTATATTATTCCAACAGTTTTCTAGCTACTCTTTACTTTTACCTTTCTTCTCATTGATCTGTTACTCTCTGCCAGGTTCCTTTTCTGTCAGATACTCCTTTCATTCTGTTATTCTCTTCCCTCATCAATAACCACAACAAACACCAAAAATATATATATTTTTTAATTTAAATGAATGTTCAAGTACAGTTTTCGCCCCCCTTACTCCCATTCAAGTCCTCCCACCCCCC
>PVIA01012321.1:0-38504 GCA_004024845.1 Tonatia bakeri
ACTCAGTGACACCCACCGGTCCTCAGTACATTTGCCCTCCTTCTGGAAAAGGAGGCTTGTGATTCCAAAATGATGGATCTATCCCAGAAGATCAAAACCAAATGTATTTTGCCGTACTCTACAATAACATCTTCCAAAAACACAGAGTGAGAACAACATCTCTGGCAGAGATAAACTGTTCCCCCAGCCAAAGCTGCTCTCCGTCCAGATCTGTATTCTACCCAGGCGATGGCCCCTGCCTGAGTTCCCTGCCCTGAGCACAAAATTCTGTGCCTTCTTCAGGGCCAGCTGCTGCCTCCCTGCCCTCTCCCCGCACTGCTTCACCCAAAGCAGAATGCACTCTTCAGCAGCACGACCCTTCCACTTCTGCCTCCTCCATTTGGTCTCACCTGTGCGTGTGTGTTTGCCAGCTCTTGGCCACGTGGCTGCCTCCTGCAGGATGCTCGGATTCTACCCACAACATCCCATGGCGCCCTGGCACCAACTACACACATGTTGCAGAAAGACACGGGCTCATCTACTCCATAAGGCCAGGGACCATGTTCGGTCCTGCCCACCAGGTCCATTGCCATGCCTGGCACACACGTCTTACTTAATGAGCATCTACAGAAGGGACGGTGAAAGGAGGGTTACTGAAGATAAAGCCACCAAAAGGAGCATTTCTCTACTCTGTGGACATCTTAGAATCTATGAATCTGACTAAGAATCTTAGAATCTAAGACTTAGATGGTATCCCTGGCATTGTCCTTCCCAGCATATGCCCTGAAAGACAGTCCATTCTCAGCAGGCCTGCCCTTCCCAGGTGGCCTGAGCTGATATCAGGACATGCACTGAGTGGCAGACCCCAGCTGCTCCCTCCCTGCAGAGACCGTGAGTCACAGTCACCGAGGGCCTCGGTCTCTTTTTGCACCAACTCCCTTGGAGCCTCATCAACTTTCCCCTGCCCTTCTGAAGTTGGTTTTCTGAACCCATGTGCCAGACGACACAGTGGATCCTGGAAAAGAAATCTTGGAATCCTAGAGCAACGGGGTGAGTGTGACGAGGGGAAATGTTTTCTGGCTCTGCCATCTAAAATATTTGCTAATGCTCCTAGCTTGACATCATCAGCAAAATCTGACCAGTATGACTTCTATGACCTTACTCATTCAACTCACTGACTAAAGAAAGAATACATACCTTCTTTTAAAGATTATGTGTGTGTGTGTGTGTGTGTGTGTGTAATTTAAAGACCCAGATTAACAACAGAGTCCCTTTGACAACCACCACACATTACCTGGAGATTAATACATTTTGGGTTTGAGAATCAGATGCCCCTAAATGGACCAACTTCTCCACCTGGTTGAAAAGTTACAAACGATTTTCTCAAATACTTTCATGGAGTTCACATTTGCCAAGTTCCCAGCTTCCTGGATTTAGCCCATCTAGTAACTTTCTCAACAGAAGAAGCGAGATCCTCTGTCCAGCAGGTCCTGTGAGTGGAGAAATAAGAGTGGCCCCCCGAAATCCCCTCTTCCTTTCCTCATCATTCAAACCTCCGAGCACCCACACTGGAGTCACAGCTGGTGACGGTTCCAGCCAACCTGCCTGTGACACTCACCCACCCCTCTGCAGAGGGGCACCCTGGGAAAGGGTCCTGCAGCCAGGGTGAGTCTGGCAACAATAAGAGGACATGCTGGCTGTAGAAGGGGAGAGTCCAAAGCGTGGTAGGGGTGCGAAAGAAGAGCCCAGTCTGAGCCAGACATTGATGTTGCTCTCACCCCCCAAGAAAGAGGGAAGCCGCACAAAAGGCAGAGCAAATCCTCTCGAGGCGGTCACTATGGCAACGAGGACCCAGGTCCTAGTTCTGGCTCTCCTGCCATCTCCTTGCATGGCACACACAGCCAAGCTCCCCTTCTTCTCTGGGAATCTCAATCCATTTGGTCTGCTCTGGACTGGGTGGCTTGTGAACAATAGGAATTTCTCAGAGTTCTGGAAGACAGAAAGTCTCAGATCAAGGCACCAGCAGGTTCAGGGTCTAGTGAGGGTCAGCGTCCCGGCTCACGGACAGCCTTCTTCTGCTGTCACCTCACATGGTGGAAGAGGCAGGCGAGCTCTCTGGGATCCCTTTTATAAAGGAGCTGCTCCCACCTTCATACGTGATGAGGGGAGAGCCTCCCAAAGACTGCCAATCACCTCCCAAAGGCCCTGCCTCCAGATGCCAACGCACTGAGCATCAGAACTTCACACATGAGTATCGTGGAAGCATTTGGTCTAAAACAAGAGGCCTAAGCTTTCTCATCTGTAAAATGGGGATAATGATAAGTCTGTCTGTGCAAAGGCAGGCGACTGGACTACTTCATCTTTTGAGGTCCCTTTGGAAGCCAGACACGAAGACTGTGGTGCAGAAACTGGTAGGGATATGAGCCCTAAAATCAGACTACCTGGGTTTGAGTAAGTCAATTGCTACCCATGTAACTTAGGGCAGGTTACGAGACCTCTCTGTGCTTTGGTTTTCACATCCGAAAAATAAGGGGCAAAAAATGCTTACCTCATAGGGCCTTGATGAGAAGTCGGTGATTTGCTACCATAAAGCGCTGAGAACAGAGGCTAAGCCCGAGGGATGTGTTTGCTCTGGAAATGGGGTGGTGCTGACGGTGGGCCACGCTGTGGCTGAACTAGGCAAGTTCATGCCAGCTGCCAGGGTGCCTGGACAATGGAGCGGGATCCCCAGACCCCAATTTTCTAGAGGAACTTGTACGGCTCCAGACGGGAAGAGCCGGCCTAGAGAAAGTGAACTGCGGCAGCCAGCTGATGGGCCAGCACCGTCCTCTAAAATACTCCCCATTCCAGACGCCTGCCTCCTAGCCGGGTTTCTCTCCAGAGGAGTCAGAATGGTAGGGGGCGGTGGCCCTGGTGTGCCCTTCCTAACACCATTACGTCAATTATGATTATTTATACCATACGAAGGTCTGAAAGCTTTTAACCTGGCTGCTTGAACACACCCAGACCACATAAGAGGATCTTTTCAGGATATATTTACTTGTTTGTTCTGGTGGGCCTTGAACCAACCCTGACCTCCCGACTCGCAGCTGATACAGGATAAGAGGCTCCAACTGCCCATTTTCTGCCCTGAAAAGTCAATGCTGACTTCAAAAAAAGAGAACAGATAGCTCCATCTTTACATCTTCTGCCCTATTTCTTCCTAAAACCTAAGTGAGACCTACTTTAGTCCCTATTATTTTCACAATACTGCCTTTTCTGTAGCTTTCATGATTTCCTCCTTTCCAGGTTCAGACAACTGCCGCGGTAGGGCTTTCACACAGAAACACTTAACAAGCTGAGATATTCATTCCTCTCTTCGCTTTCCTCAAGGGCTTTCCAACACCATTATCTGATTTAAACACAAAATCACCTGGGGGAGGGGAGTCAGAGCAGGTGCCCCTCCCCCCCTTACAGATAAAGAAACCGAGGCTCAGAGAAACCAATTCCCACAGAAAGATCCCAGGGTGGAGCACTCTAAGATCCATGTCTGTCTCAGAACACATCCTTTTCCTTCCTTTCAGCATCCCCTAAGCCACTACAAGTCTCTTTCTCTAAACACCCAGAACGGGTCCATTTCAGGAGAAATCCAACTCGGTCTTTATACATCAACTTCATCAGTGGATGGTGCCGCATTGCTCTGTTCAGAATGCCTTCCGTCCAAATGGGGTTGAGGAACAGCCCCGTCCCTGCCCAGAGACATGAGCTGTGGCCAGCGGGGAAAGGGCTGGAACGTGGCCGATCTCAGAAGGAAAGCCGTTTGGTGCCCCAGCTGGGCAGCAAGACTGTGATCCCCGCCGGATGGTCTGCTCCATCACTGGGATCCGAAATGACAGTGCCCCTGCCCCTGCCAGGAGCCTTTCTGTCTCGGGGGGCAGAGGGGATGTCTAATCCCTGCCAGATATCTTGTCACGCTCAGAGACAGGTGCCCCAGGACCAACACAGTCTGTGGACCACTCCATGCCAAACAGGGAAGCCTCTGCTGCGAGACTGGCCACCCAACCGCCTGACAGGCAGGCCTGGGGACATCAGCGCCAGTCCTCTGTCCTCAGACCTCATGGCTGGGCCTGCCAACCTGGCTTCTGGCTGCCGAGGTTCTACAGCAGTTATTCCAGCACGAACCACTGCCACTCTCTGCTTCCCTTCATGAAGAAAGCCATTAAGAGACACGTAAAGCTGACTGCAACTGTTCCGTCCATCTACAGACCCAACTTGGAGTAGGCTCTGAAATCACTCCCTGGCCTTCTTCAGACCCTGGGCCATTTTTCACTTGTTGACATCAGAGTGGCCTCCGGGCAGCCTCACTGCTGAAACCTCAGCTGTGTCGCACAAGGCTGGGTCCTCCTCCCGCTAAACGTGCTCAGGCGTCTGCGGTGTGCACAGCTCCGGCTGGGGCTCTCTGGGGTGCGTCCGCTCATCCCTGCCTTCCGGCCACCCTGCCAGGCAGGTGCCCACATCCCAACTGTGCGGATGGACAAACAGGCTCGTGGATTAGGGGCTTTGCCCAAAGGCACATCTCAGGAAGTGATGATGCTGAGATAACTCCCAATTGGCCTGGTCCACCTTCTTTCCTTGGTGCCCTCGTCTTTGGGATGTCCTTGGAGGTGACCCTGTCCAGCTCCCAAGGAAACGAGGGTGTTTTCCCTCCAGTTTTAATGGACAGGAAGCCTCTTTGCTAACAGCAAGTCCTAGGAGCCAGGACCTTGCAGGAGGCCCTTGGTAAGCACTGACTGATTTTAAAAAATATGCTTTCAGACACTGCAGGCTGAAAGACGATTTTTCCAGATCTTTCAGCTTCTTCTCCACAACATGTCTTGCAGTCGGTTTTCTACGTGCCTGCCACACGTGGCTCAACATTATCCCCTCCGTGTGCTAGTGCAGTTCCCTCCTCCCACAGAGCCCTCCCACATCTTCCACCTTTCTTCTCCAAGGTCGGCTAGAAGGTCACCTGCTCTGCGGAGCGCTCCCCATTGCACCCAGTGAGAAGTCGGCACCTCCCCTTCATGCTCCTACAGTCCTTACTACGCTTCCCCAACAGCAGATTTCAACTGGCCTCCTACCATTCATTTTATTCAGCAAACACTTGAATGGCACTTACTAAGTGTCAGGCAGGGGATGAAGTCTTCAGCAAATTTTAACTGATTTAATTTGTGCAACTATCCTATGAAGCAGCTACTATGACCATCACCCCACTGTACAGATAAAAACACCAAGGCCTGGGAAATAAAGTGGCTTGATCAAAATTAACACAGCTGATCTGTGGCTGCCAGGCAGCCCTGCTCTAGAGTCAGTGCTCACTCTTAAGCACTCTGCGAGGGTCATTTGCTTTCCTGTGAGTTGCAGACACTGTCCTGTGAACCCCCTAAGGTCAGGGGCCATGTCTGTGTCACATTCGGATGCCCACAACCTGGCATGAAGCAGGTGCTCTTTGCTCGTTCCTGATCGGAACTCAAAGCCCAGCACGAGGCCACCCCTCCCATGTGGCCAGCTGGAAGGGGGCCTGCAGTGTGGATGCTGGCCCAGACCTCCAGCTGCTCGGAGCACCTGCCTCCCTCCTGCAGACAGCCACCTCTGGCAGTCCTTCCCGAGGCATTCAGGAGGATAAAATAGGAAGCCCTTTATCACCCATGAAGCTGATAGCATCTATATACACAGCTCACCATCTATAAACATCCCACCCTCTCCGGAGCTTAATTGAAGGGCTTTTGGGAACAGCCATGAGGGATGACTTCCCGGCTTCTGGCTGGGTCCCTGCACACCCAGCCAGGGGTCCAGGACCACAGACCCCTCTGGCTAAACTGGGGTGTGACTGGCACTGGGAGTGGTGCCCAGGGCACTAAGCTTACGAGTCTGCTGATTCAGTAGTCTCTGCTTTGTGACTCACCCCAGGCTCATGGCTCTGTGCCTCAGTTTCCCCACCTCTAAGTGGCGTTATTGGAAGCACTCCTCTCTCACCAGGTGTTACTGAGTGATACATTTAGAAAAAAATAGTAAACTCTAGCACCGCACAAAACCTGTAATCCTTATTGTCTAATTGTTGTGCTAGGATCTACTAAAATACGGTTATTATTGGAACTAAGTGAGGAACCAACTGCACTTTTCACTTTCCCAGGCTGGGGCACAAATACAGTCACATGTCTTTGAATGTTCAAAGACCAGAGGGACAGGTCAGCTCAGGCAATCTCCCAGCCACACCTGGCCCTGGTGCTCCCCGGACTCCCGGCGGTCTATGCTGATGGGTGGGTGACTCTTCCTCACCGGCACCCCTGGAATATCCCCGAGCTCAGCCTCTGCACCAGGCCCCCTGCCAGCCTCCTTCCCCTCAGCTCTGCCCTGCTGCCACAGTGGCCACCGAGACAGCCAGTTGTGTCAAGAGATAAGATCGAAACTGAGGATTACAATTCTCAGCATTCAGGCACCTTGGGTTTGCATTTATACACACAGTCACCATGCCCAGGACCACCCCCACCCCCCAGCCAGCAGAGGATTCCTGCATCAGCTCTGATCTCCAGACCAGCCTGCCCTCGACACCCGGAGCTCCAGGCCCCCAAGCCAAACTTTGTTAGGATTTCTTTTGCCCTTTCTCGCAGCAGGCCCAACTCAGGGCCATGTACTAAGACACGTTCTAACAATGTCAAACCCCAGAGGGGGAAATCAGAGTCATTCCTTTCCCTCCCAGAGTCCCTGTGTTTTTCAGATGGGACCATGGGTCCCCAGCAACCTTGAAGCTTCCTAATAGGAAGGGAGGGCTTCTAGAATGCCATCAGAACACAGAAGCAGACCCGAGCAGGTCTTCCGCCAGGGATACCCACCTTCCGGAACTACAAAGCACCTGGCTTCACAAGTGTGCAAGGAAAGAACCGTCCAGGCGATCCAACCACAGGGGAGGTCCTCACCCACGGGAACCAGAACCCACCGCAATTCTCAGAGGCCAGCTCTGCAATTCTCCAGCCCCACCCCTCCCAGAACAGAAGTGTGAGGTATGCCCACTGGGTACCCCATTCCCTGCTCAGTGGCATCTGCAGAACACCCACTGGGTGCCAGATTCATACACTTATATTGTATGTAGTCCTCAGAACAAGGCTGGTTGTTTGCTATCAAACCTCCATGTTACATATCAGGGACGGGAGCCCCCAGGAGAAGTCACCCACCCCAGGTCACCCAGGAGAGCCGAGAGCTGTGCCTGGGCCCCTCTAGCTCGAAGACCAAGCTTTTCCCACTGCACCCTGCCTTCTTGGGTGTACGTGTGAAAGTACCCAGCACAGTACCTGGTGCATAGTAGGTACTCAAAGGGAGCAGTCACTTTGTTTTCTCCACGGTGGAGCCACAAGGCTGGCCCCCCAAGGAGCCTGCCAGGGCTACAGCTTGCAGAGGATCAGCAGCAGCCAGGGCAAAGCCAGTTGGACGGTCTAAAATCCCAGCATGCCCTGGGGGCTAACTGGGTGCTCTTCTGGATGTGGTAGCTAGGAGGCAAGCAGGGTCCCCAAACCTCCCAAGCCAAACTCATCATCTTCACCTTGCCTGGTTCAGAATTCTGAATCCCCAACTGAATACGTCACATCTGCTTGGGAAGAGCCAAAGCTCTTTTTGGAGAAAATACCGGTAAGTACTATTAGTGCAGTATGTGGGCATCCCAGCCCCGGACTCCTAGGCTACTGTGGACGGCCCCATCTGGGCACTTCGTATTTTGAGCTGGCATGCCCGCCTTTGCCCAACCCTCAAACCTACCAACCCCTACGATGTGAGGGCTGGGCCCCCACTGTTGGTCTGGATCCCCGACCACTACTCAGAGCAGACAGCCTCACTCACTCCCACATGCCCCAGGTTTCTACCCTGGGGCCCTCCTGGAGACGATGGCTGTGGATGGTGTTGCATCTGACACCTGCCAAAGACAGATGGCTTTCTTTCTAAGACCTCTGATAGCTGGGAGGAAGACATGTTAACTACATCTCTCTCTACATGTGTCTGTAAGACAACCAACGAGGGTCAAAAAACCATAGCACGCTGACTTCCCCACACCTCTCCTCAGTGATCTCCACAACTACTCCACGGAGAAGCAGAGCTGGCATTTCATTCCCATTTTGTAGATGAGAAAACCAAGGCATGGAGGGAGGTTAAACGTCTAGCTCAAGGTCATCCACTAGGGAGTATTAGAGATAGGTCACCCGTGCCAAGGGCAGAGCCCCTTCCACTGAACAACCCTGCCCTCCAAGCTAGAAGACACGTCCCTGAAGCCTGAAGGGAAATGTGTCCTTATCACACAGATGTCTCTCTCTTGCCTTCAAATCCAGGACCCAACTGGAGCAGTCTTTCCTCACAGAAGCCGATAATGTCTTCTCCCTCTGCTCCATTTAGAGGCCCAGTTGTGATTTTAGCCAAAGCCGTTATATTTTACATTGTGTTCAGCACCATGCATGCAAAAAGCATTTGTTAAGCACTCGCAATGCGCCAGGGGCCATGCTGGGTGCTCGGACGCAGGCCTCCGCTCCCTCGCTCACAGACGTGCTGCACACTGTGGGGCCCAGCTCACAGCCACCGAGGTGGTGGGCAACAGCAGTGACAGCAGCCACAGCACAGGGCTACAAGGACTCCACTGGGACAAAAGCCTAGCCTGGAGGCCCAAGGCTCACCACTGACCTCTCAGGGCACTTAAGATTCTTCTGGAAACGGATGGGACGTAGAAACAACCACTTCACTTAGAAAACTCATTCTGTCGAGTTCAGACACAGTCTCTCCCTTCTCTGTCGGCCTCAAGCACACAGTCCCCCACTTAAACAATATCCGGTTCCCAGGTGACTGCATGGCGCTTTACATTTTCATGTGCACTGTAATGAAGGAGCAGCGAGATTTGGTGGATGGCTACTCGGTGTGGCTCCTTACGCCCCATTCTTCACATGACTGTTCCAGCTCAACCTTCGAAATAGCCCTCTGAGAAAGTAACCTCCCCAGTTCCCAGATGAGGACACTGAGGCTCCGTGGGCGAACACTGCCCACACTCACACACAAGCCGTCTGGTCCCAAACGTGATTCTCATTCCACGGGGCCCAGCTGTCTCCCCGGCACTGCGTGGGGATGGGACAGCGCAGAGTGAGCTACCATAAACACCCAGATCAGCCTCCAAACCCCTCAGCATTCCTCCACCCAGTCCCTCTGTAAATATTTACTGAGCACATACTATGTGCTAGAAACTGTACTGGGCACTATGGTGAACTAAGACAGACCCGTTCTTGCACTCACAGAGTCCACAGTCCCCGAGGTAACACGGGAACGCCTGAGATGACCAACAACCGAACAGTATGAAACTGTAATTCTGACGAGCTCCTAGAAGGGAAGGTTCACGTTCTCCGAGAAAATGTGAAGGGGTTTCTCCTGCTCAGGGAGGTTAGGGAAAGCACACTTGAGCTGGTATCTGAAGATGAAGAGAGGTGGCAAAAGCCCTCCAGGCAGGGAGGACAGCTCGTGCAAAGGCCCTGTGCAGCGGGAAGCACACTCACCCAAGGAATAGAAGGCCCGTGTGTCCGAGCCCAGAGGGAGGGGGGAGAGTACTCAGACCCAACGCTGGGGAGCGGGCTGGGCTTACTCCACAGGGCACGCAAGGCCATGGGCAACAGTGTTGTCCCCAGGACAGTCCTAGAACAACAGTGAGTTCCTACAGGGCATCAGGCGTGGAAGCCACCAGACCAGAGTGCTGGGTCAGTGTTCCTGCACGCCCACTGCACCCGGGGGGACAGCCCTGCCCCCTGCCCCAGGCTGCACCATCACACTTCACATGCTGCAGGGTAACAGTCCCCAGGGTCTGTGCCTTTGCGAGCATGGATGGTCCAGGCTCATCTCTGCAAGGCCCCTCACCAGCCCCAGGCCTGAGGCCGAGTAGGTGCTTGGCAAGCCCGAGCTGCAGGTGTGCGTGTAAAAGAGGCAGCCCCAATGCCCTGGAGATAACCCAGGTCTAACGGGAGAGACGCACGCGGGCGCAGGCACTGACGCTCCGAGAGAACACCACCAAGGTGACGAGTTCTGCAGGTACGAGGGGCGCGGAGAGCGGATCTGCGTGAGCCGGGAGGAGAGACAGACGTGCCCCTGGGGACTAGAGAGTGTGCGCCGGCTGCGTGGGCGGACAGGGAGATGGGTGGCGATGGGGCTGAATGAGAAGGAGAGACAAGCAGTTGGGTGAAATTAGCCAAAATTTTTCTAAAAGCATCAGTGACTGACAAAACTTATCACTTGTTTCCAATGGGAGCAAGGCGACGCGACGCTGTGTCACCCAGCGCTGAGCCGGGGAGATCCAGGCCCGACCATCCGATAGTGCGACATCCCGGCTCGCGACTTGGTCGTAGCGGTGTTACCCGTAAGTTGCTTCGCCTCTCTCAGCCTGGCCTGGGAAATGCAGACAGTAACGGCACCTACCCCATCAGACTGTGGTGAGGACCGAATGAGTGACGGGGCAAAGCACCGATGTAAAGACAGACACACGCTGAGCGCAGGATGAAGGTGATCTGTGGCTATTATATTCTGTTTTCCTTCTCCTACACGTTTGCAACTGAATGTGCCCTTGTCCTCGGTGTATGACAAAACGAGAAGTTCTCCGAGGGTTTCCCAATATTTCTAGAATGTCCAGAGTCCAGCAAGGAGCTCGGAAGGGTCTGCCGAGCCCCTAAGGACGCTTTGTGGGCTGATGGGAGGGTCGGTTCTACTTCCACCAAAGTCAAGGCCCTCCGAGCTGGGCGGGGTGAGAGTGTGAGCAGGGTTCTGAACCCACGTCCTGGAGAGCCCTTCCAGGGCCCATCCACCAGGACCTCGACACAGCTCTGGGCATTCTCAGACAAGCGCCGGTGAATGGGCAATCCTAGAAACAAAGCGATTTAGATAATATGGTGAGTATAATGAGGGTGGCTGTCGCTTTCAAAATCAGCTCCCTCTGAACCGAGTCAAGTGCATCGTGAGCAGAGCACAAAAAGACCATTTTCTCTCCTCCACCTCCTGACCCTGCGGCATGAGAGCAGCAGTAATGGATCGCTCCTCGAGGTCCTTCCCCGGCTAGGTTTTGTCAGAACGGTGACTGACGACGTCCTTGCCAAAGGGCAGGAGAGGGGTCTGCTCCAGCCAGCGGCCGTGGGACGCGGGCTCTGATGAAGACAGATGAATCCATTTACTTGGTACTTTGGATCCTCCACTAATTTTCTAGATGACAATGACACTTCACCCTCCCAGGACGGTAGATGGGTCAAGAAAAACTGGGAAAGTAGAAAATTAGCAAAAGAACGCTCTAATCAGCCCCTGAAGGTGCCAGGGTATTGCCCTCTACTCAGGCAAGAACTCCCAGACCCTTCCACTCCAACTCCCAATCAGTTTACCCTTACTTTGTACACGGTTCTGACGAACTTCATCAGAAACCAGATCAGGAAGACGGCCACCCCCAGACTGAGTTTCCCTGGTCCCTAAGTCTGTCCTGACTGTGACCAAGGAAGGGCAGAGAGCAGACGCTTCCAGCCCAAGAGCAGGGAGGCAGGAATAAGCCTTGCTGTTCTCAGGATCCCAAGGCCCTCTTCATGCACTACTCCCAGACCCGTCACGACACTAGCTGGCTCACCAAGGCTGAGCACTTGGCTTCACTCCTGTAATCTCTGCCAGGACCATAGCCCAGACCAGCCTCTGCTGGCTCCATGCTCCCTGGAAGTGGAATGTCAGAACCTGATGCTTATGTCCACCAACTGCTGGTTAGAGAATTTGCCAGTAAATCTATCTCTTGCAACCATACTAGTTCTCAGATGATGAAACCCTTCTTAGCTTTCATGTGTCTCGGAGGATACTAGGCATGCCTGTGGGGGGAGAGGAGACTGACACCAGCTCTCCACATAAACTTCTTTTGGAGCCTCTGACACGTACCCTTTCTCCTTGGCACCCCACAAGAACAGGGTCCCCCGAAGCACCAAAGAACGAAAGAAGAACAAGCAGGAAGCTCACCCCACATGGCTTGCCCTACAAAGTGCTTCTTCAATTCCTTCAAACTACGCCCATAAATCCTCTTAGAACCGAAAAGCAAAGTAAGTTCTAGGCTTTTGGGTCTATTCATTTGTTCAGTAAGTATTCATTGAGCTCCTGCTCTGCGCTGGGCTCGTCGCTGGGGGAGTCACGAGGGAGCCGGACAGACCAAGAGCCTGTGCTCCTGGTGCTTACAACACAGCACAGGCCCTCAGTTCGTGCCGCGGTTCACAGAGAGGAGCGAAGAGCTCCCCATGGTCTCGGCAGCTAACCTAACACCAGGACCCAGACCATCAGCCCCACATGGGGTTCGCACTGCCATGGTCTCAGCCAGGCACACCTGCTCGTTCCTAGAAAGGTACATGGAGGAAGGCATCTCGCCAGCCTCGCTGCACATCGTCACATGAGCAGAGAGAAAAAGAGTAAAATAAAGGAGCAGACGAATGCGGATGTTCACTGTGCACACTGTGCCATTTAATTTTCCCACCTTCCTAGAACCAAAAGAAATAACCAGAAAAATAAGCAACAAGAAGTCACTTGCATTTCATTCCCAAACGACATGGGGAATGGCCAAGCAGTCACCTCCAGAAGGGGCATGCACTCCCAGCCTCCTCTGCTGTCCCTTTCCAGGGCTGGATCACACCACCTGCAATGGTGTCTGTCTCGTCCACTGGTTTAGACAGTGAGCTCCTCAAGGGCAGGGCCTGCGTGTCACCCATCCCAGAACCTACAGTGCAACCCAGCAGAAAGTTCTTCCAACCCAAGCGTGAAGCATTAGGGTGCTGGAGCAGATGCAGGCAGTGTCAGTGGCAGCTACCTCGATGGGCCGCTCAGCTCTTCTTTGAAGAGAAAACCTGCAGGAGGGGCACAGTCAGCCACCAGCCTTCAGTTGCAGCTTCAAGGTCTGTCGCCGCATTTAATGAAGCTAAGGGCACAAGCTCCCCAGGCAGCCAAAGATGGAAGTGGGCGGGCATTCTAGAGCCTCACTCTTGTGGTACAATATGGGCATGCTGAGGTGGGCCATCTCTGCTCCAGTGTACCCCACTGGGCTGGCCATGACTTTCTGAGAGCTGCACCCCAGTCTGAGACTCTTCCCTCCCAACTCTGCTCCCTCCCCCCTCGCCTTTCACGGGTGTCAGACAGTGCCTCGCCTGAGACTCTCCCTGCCTCCTCTTTCACAGGAATTAGCCCCAAGAACTCTCGCACTTCCAAATCCATCTTGGCATCTGCTTCCTGAAGGACCAGCATGACCAGCATCCACAGCACCCACGTGCTCTTCTGCACGTCCCAGCCTCCTTGGAGGTTCGGTTGGCCAGTGGCCATTTCTGGTCAATACAGTATGTGTGGGAATGATATGTGTTCCTGCCCAGAAAGGACGGTTATAAATTCTGAGTGTCTCCGCCATGGAGTCCTCCATATCCCCATCTTCCTGAAGCCACAGGTGGGAGAGTCACAACACAGCACAGCCTGGGTCCCGTGTCCCCACCTGGAGGACAGCCCCCCAGGAGGACCTCCGACACACACACCAACTGTGGGTGAGCGACATCTACATGTTACTGGGTCACGCAGCAGAGGTTTCGGTGCTTATGAGCGCAGCATAGCCTAGTCCACGCCGACTGAGAGCACTTCTGTGCTCACCGCTCTCCTGCACTTGCAGCTTGCTCATCTCCCTGCTGAGACCTTAGGTCTCTGGGAGAAGAAGCTGATGTTGCTCTGGGCCCACAGGAGCACAGCCAAACGCACGGAGAACACTCCTTTACAGGCAAGTTAGAGAGCCAGAGCTGTCAGCCCAATGCCGAGGACTAAACAGGCCCTCGTGGGCTGGTTCCACCCACCGTCCCCACGGGCGCCTGGCTGGGTCTGAGGAACTGGATGGGAACTGGCAAAGGCAAGGGCATTGCTCTTATACTAAAGAAACGCAGGCGCTGGTGTTGGTGGGAATATGCAGAAAGCAACGACGGTTTGGAAGGCAAGTTAACCCCGATACATAGGGTCACCTAAGTCCTGTGGTCACAGGGGTGGGGAAGGTGAAGAACCCAGGGAAGAGATCTGAAAAAAAAAAGCATTCATTTTATGGGATGCTAATTCAGAAAGCAGATTCTTATTTATTCGTGTATAGCTCAGCTCAGCAAACACGCGCTGCTGCCCACTGCACGGAAGACCCTGGGGGAACAGACAGGCCCAGCCCGCACGGAGCTCCGGTCCAGTGGGGGAGGGAGACAAATATGGCCGCGCCACATGGCAGAGCGGGAGATGTGCTGGGGGATGCACACTAACAAAGATCTCGTGTTCGTATCCTCCTTCTCCGACATCCCCCTCAGCAACCAGTTTGGGAAACAAGATCACAGACAGCGCTGCATTCCATTTACATTGCGTTCTGAGGTTCTACATCCATTAGGTCTCTTCCTTGTGACAGCCCTGGGAGCTCAGCACAACCAACCCCGTATAGTACAGGAATGACGACAATGGTGACAATGTTGCCGTGAACGTTTACCAAGCACTCACAGTGGACCAGGCATGGCTTTGATGATGTACTTGGGTGGTCTCATTCATTCCCCACCCACCTTATAAGGCAGTTAGTAGATTAGATCCATTTTATAAATGAACAAAGGGAGGCAAAGGGACTTGTCCAAGGTCACCAAGCAGGGACACAAGGAGCTCATGCAACAGGCACTAGGAGCTAGGGGAGCTGAAGCTTCTGGAGTGGGAGCTGCCCAGGCCCCTCTCTCCTCAGTCCCCTACAGTGACTGCAGTGCTATCTTGCCCGCCAGGTCCCTCCCACCCTCACGGCTCCCTCTCTTTTGCCCCTCCTGCCCTGTCAGGTTCGCCTCCGCATCCTCTCACTGCCTCGCCATCTCTGTTCAAGCCTAAGCGTCTCTCCCTTCAACTACTACAGTAGCTTCCTGGCTTCTTGGTCTCCAGGCGCACTCGTTACTATCCAGCCTCTACATTCCTCCAGCCCTGATCTTGTCACACTGGTGTTCAAATCCCTCCCGCAGCTCCTCACAGCTCCAGAGTAAAGTCCAACCTTCTTGACAAGGCATTCATTCAAGGCCTTCCACACCCACCCCCAGGCTCCCTTTCCCTCCACAAACCCTGCACTCAGGCAAAAACATCACAAGTCACTGCTCCCCAAACACACCGCGCACTGTGTTGCCTGCAGCCTGTCATCCTGGGGGCCCTTCCTGAGACCCAGTCTCCGTTTCCCTGAGCCCCCACCTCTCTGTGTCAACACTGCATTCATCTTCCAGACCCATCGTTACTTCTTATCTAGCAGACTCTTGACCTAGATAGGATCTTCCCTTTCTCTTAGTGCTCCTGGAACCTACTATTTCATTATTGAATTCGGCATTGCCCAAGTGCCTGCCTTTGCGGGTGTCTGTGGTCAGCCCCATCTGACCTCCACACCCCTTGAACGGCTTCAGACGTCCTTCAGGGGATGCCTCTTCTCCGCTCTGTATCTGTGTCATGGGGCGGGGCTGGCCTTGCCTCCCTCTCCCTGTGTCACCAAACCCAAGAGGGTCTGCCCACTTGACACAAAGCAGAGCCCAACACTGAACCCTGAGCTTTGCGGTGGGGAAACTAAGGCAGCATATTGGCAGGGCACCAGGCCAGAAGATTGGTGAGCCAGCGCTCAAAATCTGAACTTCCTGATCCTTTCTATTCAGCGTTTTTACAGGCAAAGGTTGAGGGTTGGGGTCATGGGCAAAGCCAATTGGAGTGAGCGCCAGTGGTTCTCTGTGGTCCGATTAATTCAGTCCCTGACGTCACCTGGTCTGGTGCCTGCGCTCGGGGGATCTAACTGGGTTGAAGAATCAAGGTTCCGTGAGGTATTTCATGATTGTGTGTACCAGTGACATTATCTTTAACACAGAAGGCAGGAACTAAATGTCTCGTGACTATTGTTATTGTTTAAGCCAGTGCTTTTCACATTTTTCATCTCGTGGCACACACAAACTAATTACTAAAATTCAGTGGCACACCAAAAATGTATTTTTTGCCAATCTGACAAAAAAATAGCTAGAATTTGGGTTCATTCACACCAAACAGCTATTTTGAGTTAGCAATTGTCTTTGTTTTTTGACAATCTAAGGAAAAAGCGGTCAGTGCCCCTGACTAAATAGTCAGGTACTGGCATGTTTTAAAATTTTTTGTGACATACCAGTTGAAAATCAGTGGTTTGTGCTTAACTAGCCATATTTTTCTATTATTTCAAGCAAAGTGTACTTTCAAACATTTTCCCTAGAACTTGCTTTACAGGAAGACCTCTAGGACATGACTACCACACTTTATAATCTTTGACTAACATATTTTCTTAATCTTTGACTATAAAATATAGGGCAACCGAAGTAAATGAAACGCTCCTTGACTAGTTAAAGCCTATGCCTACATTTCTAGACTGTGTGGTCTAATACCTAAACATGTTTGCCGTTGACTGTCTGTTTCACCTCCGCAGAAGGCCAGCAGATGTCCTAGGCCCACGAGTGCCATGTGATTGGTTCAGGGAGGGACATATGACCCAATTTGAGCCAATGAGAACAGGTCTTGGGATTTTTGCTGAAACAGTTGGGAGAGAAACACTCCTCTTACTGGAGTCTCTAAACTGGGAATGCGTGGACTTGCAGCTGCTCAGGGCCGTCTCTGCCGCCACATGCAGAGGGCCTGCCAGAGAGTGATGCCAAACGCAGAAGAAACCAGAGCTGAGAGACGGAGAGAGAGTTTTGAAGATGTCGTTTGCATCCCTGGACTCAGCCATGCCTACACACAGTCTATTCCGGGGTTTTTCAGTCATCTGAACCAATTAAAGGGGGGTTTCTATCACTTGCAACAAGAATCCTAAGCAATACTTACCAAGGGCAAGGTGCCATGATTGGGCAGTGGGGTTGTAAGATGTAAGCTTGATAATAAAAGAGACAATTTTCTATCTTTTTATTTCTACCAACAGTTCTACTGAACTCTAATTCATACCCCGTAACACTCATTCTTTTAAAATATACGATTCTATGGTTTTCAGTATACTCCCAGAATTATGCAACCGTCACCACGATCACCGTCTTCCACTGAAAAGACAAATATGGCTTGCTCCGTTCTCCCCTGCACAACAGCTCCCCTCCTGAGCCCAGGTCTGGGTTTCACTGCCTTCTGCAGCACCGGCAGCTGCAGTAGGCACTCAGTTAATGCCTGCTGAGCCGTACTCAGACCTCCGTGAAAAGCTCGGCCTCCGTCCAACAGTCATTTGGGTCCCTTCTGAAGCACAGTGAATGAGAGAACAGATAGCTGGCAAAGCCACTCAAGGAAAGGATGTGCTCACCGATCGCTAGGTTTTCTCTGGACCCTGCGCCCGGGCAGACTCCCCGAGAGGCAGGTGCACACCTGGAATGTGCTCCTTCGACCCCTGAATTTTTCCTAAGTTTATGACAGGAGAATTTTAAAAAGAAAGCAAGTGGGGAAACATAAATCCAACACAAAGAGAATGATTTCATACTTGTGCACCCAAAGAACAGAATGGTACAGTCACAGAAGTCATTTTTGCAAAGAGGGTTTGAGGACATGAAGAAATACCCATGATATAATGCTAGCTGGATGAAACAAAATATAAAAGGGCACAAGTACATAAAGGGTAAACACTGGCAACCAGAAAGGGAATAATGCTAGTTCTTAGACGTGATTACCTTTGTGCAGGTGCATTGTGGATAATTTTATTTTTCTTCGTGTGTCTCTATAATTTTCCATTTTCTAAAATGAGCAGTAACCAACTTGAAAAAGCCAACAATTAAAAAATTCATTTCTTGGTTATAATTTATTTTATTAGCGTGGTTACCAAGATTGAGAAGCAACCATGTGAAGAACATTTCTGAATCTCCTGCAAAACTTATTTTCAAAAGAAGATACTGTCCCTCAGAGTCTTTTAATCAAACATGTAAGAAATGTAATCCACGATGTTTACCTTCTTACTCTGACTGCCAGGAAGCTCAGAGTTAAAATTTAATACTCCAAAATGAGCATCTTAACTCAGATTCTTGGTACAGTAATTTCTGTTTCTACAGGGTTTCTGAGGCTTCCTTTTACCTATTGTCTTGCTTATGTTTTTACATTCAAATCTCCTTTGCAATACAAAAAGAAGTATTTGCTAAGGTGATTCGAGGTACACCAGAGAAAAGAGGCCTTGACTAACAGATGCTCTGTTGAGATGTTTCATTTTTACCAACACAAGTCACTGAATGGGGCTTTCGAAGTTCTGTCACTATTCTAATTATAGCAGAGGGACAAACGTGGATAGATGTGGGCAGGAGGCTCCTTTATTGAGACAAGCTGTCCCAATGATCGGATTAATCCACCCCTTGCTAAATCTCCATCTCCGTGGAAGCTGTGTGGACACAGGTCCATCCCCGCCGCCCACAGTCTCCAGCCACTGACTGACAGCCCATGTCAGCAAAGACAAGCCAAAACCACTTCACCACATCCATCTTGTGTTCAACAAGTGACACAGCCAGCAGGTGATTAGGGACACACAAGCCAGAACAACAGCCCAGCTGAATAAAACAGGCCCCGCACGCTCCAGTGCAGGCCCTCAACACCCTTCAGGTGACTGTGGCTTTTGCTGCAATTACACAGACGGATCCTCCCTTCACTTCAGCTCAGAGAGAAAGTACATCTACTGTAAAGATGGGCTGCTTAAAAACATTAGGTATTGTATCACCTGGGCACTCTATTCTCCCAAACATGACACCTCACGGCAGGAGATAACATAATTATTTGACTGTAAGCCGGAATTCCTTTTTTTTCTGGCGGTAACATCAGTGACTCTCTACGAGTTTTCGAAAACAAGAAAAACAAATAAGCAGTCTCAATCTTTTTTTGCTGTGACCGTTTTATCACACCTGAAGTCTCGAGGTCTTACTTGTTCCACGCCAAAGGACAATGAAGGAAGGGAGGCAGAAAACATTTATTTAGTGCTCACAGCATGCCAGACAGAGCACTGGCCTCTGCGCCCACCGGCTCCCAGTATTTTCCACTCCGGCGTGCTATCTCCCACAAGCGCCACATCACCAGCCTGCCAAGTGCAGAGAACAGCTCCACTTCTTCACATGTGGAGTCCCGACCCTAGAGAGATTAGATACCTCGCTCAAGGTCACCAAGGGGGAAGATAACCTGTTTCTCACCGGCACCCAGGTCCAACCCACGCCAGTGCCCATGTTCTGCACCCCTTCACAGAGCTAGAGGTGCATCCTGTTTGCATGAGCTCATATTACCCCTGGCCCCCTTCCTGATGCTCCCCACATAGTTCCACCAACCAAGGAGCCTTCCGCCAGCCTCATCCTCTTGTCTCTGGGTTCTCTCACTCAGAAAGTCATCAAGACACACTTGAAAAATAAAATTAAAAGCTTCAACCAACACCCTGAAACCAAACACCCATCCCTTTAACTGCCACAAGCAAGGGAACGGGAAATCTCTTCCAGGGAAGCTTTCTGAAGGGATAAATTAGTGGTGACAACACTGTGTAGCTGACAATATTTGGTGATGATGCAAGCAGAGCTGCCCTGTCTACAAACGTTTTTGTCTCCCAAGAACTGGCTCTCCGTGTCCCTTTAGAAAAGAATGTGCATGGAAGCAACAGAGAGCAGTGCAGAGAAGACGTGCCTCCGGGTAACTGCATCCTCCCCTCCATCTACGTGTGCAGGGCAAGTACCCCAGAGAACTTGAAGTGGTAGGGCAATGATGAGGGCGTCGGAAATGTCATTCAAACATGATTCCACGCCCGGGTTCGCTCTGCACAGCCCTCCAGCTTGCATCCTCCCCGAGTAGAGGAAGCCTCTTGGCTTGCAGCAGCCTTTGCGCCGCCGCCAACTGTCACCCGTTCCTTCACCTTTTATTTACAGTACAGAGAAGGCTGGTTCATCCGTGAAGGGGGGATGACCGGGAATGAGATGCAATCGAGATTTCTGCCCTTTCTCTAGGGACCAAAAAAAGGGCCAGACAGAGACGGAAGCAAAACCCCTGCTGAACGATCAGCGTGGCAGCGCGACCCTCCTCTCCGACGGGGTCTTACATCTGGGCTCTAGCTTAAGTGCCCGGAGAACCCCGGGAAGCCAGAGTCGAGCCCAGCGCCTCCGCCAGGCTTGGCGCGGTGGAAGAGGCGCCAACAGAGCTTACTGCACAGGAAATCACTGCCCCCTTCAGGCCGCGTCTCAGACTCTGCGGCCGGAGCGTAGGGGCAACCTTAGTCCGAAAAACTCGCAAACCCGACCTCACGCAGCCGGCAATCGCTCCTCCGAGCCCCTTCCTCGCACCTCAGACCCCTAGCTGCGGAGAAGGTCCGAGCTGGGGCTTCAGTCGGAACCCAAACCGAGGGTGTGAGGAGGGGGCTTGAAATGGGAAGCTCTCGGCTCTTCGGCTCCCCACGGAGAAGGAGGCCGGGAGGGCAAGCCCGCTACTGCGCTCCAAGTCCGTGCTTCAAGTCTGCGCCTAGAGAAACTGCGCCTGCAGCGGCGGGCCAACAGCAGCAGCGCAGCTGGACACCCCCCGCGCATCCGGGGCGAGACCTGCTCAAGGCACACTCTGAGCAACTAACCCGAGAGGGTCTCCTCCGGCCACAGGCAGCGCGGGCCACATCCAGGTAGCAGCACTGCAGAGCCAGAGACCCCACACTTGCCGGCGCTGTGCGGACCCCGAGCCGCTGGCGCGCACCATGAGCCCAGCCCTGCTGCGCGCACTGGCCCCTCGGGTCCCGGAGCCCTCGGGACCTCAGAGCGCGGCGTGGCTCTCCTGGGGGCCCGAGAGCAGGCCCGGGGCCTCTCCAACCCAGGGTGGCCCAGTTTGCAGTCAATGCGCCTGTTCCTCCCACCCAGCACTCCACAGCCCTACCAGCGGGACCTGGGCAGGGGCAACCACTGCAGGCCTTTTGGGGGGTCCAGTTGCCACCTTCTCCACTCCTCTGGTTAAAGGAGACCCTAGTCTTCTATACCTCAAACACATACATACACACATACAATCCCAGAGGAATGAGATGCTCAACAAATCTTGGTAGCAGCTGTGCGAGCCCAGCCCGGTGGGACTCCGGGGGTGAGCTTGAGCACCAGCTCCAGATGCTCTCGGCAGGCACGGACCGGTCAATCAGGACTCTGCCCAAGGACCGAAGCTTGCCTCTGTCCAACACTCCCCTCCTCCATTGCCCACCACAGCCCCGACGGCGCGGGTGGCCGGACACTCACCTCGGTGTCGTAGAGCCGCAGGTCAAGGAAGTAGGGGCGCAGGAGCGACTCGTTTCGGATCTGCTCGATGGCCAGTTCCACCGCGGGAAGTACGCCGCGCCCGATGCTGCCCTTGGCCACCTCCTTGGTGAGCGGCATGAGGCCCATGATGGAGAGCGGCGGGCTGCTGGGCGGCGGCCGGGGGGCACCCCGAGCCCAGCCCCAGGCCCCGGGCACCAGCGGGAGCAGCAGCGGCAGCAGCAGGAGCAACAGCAGGCGCGCGGGCGGCGGTGGCGGCGGCGGCCCGGGCTGCCCGAAGCTCCGCGGGGAAGCCATGCCGCGCCGCGGGCTGCGGGCGCCGGCTCACTCGGCCCGCATGGCCTGGCCCGGCCCGCCGCCCCGCGCCAAGCTCTCCCCGCGGCGCCCGCGCAATGGCGCCGGCCCCGGCTCCCGCTCGGGCTCCGGCTTGGCTCAGAACGACCGCGGCGGCAGCGGCGGCGCCCGTGACGGATCAATCACGCTGAGAAGGGGTGGGAGCGAGCGGAGTGCGGGAGGCGGGGAGCAAGCGAGCAAACGCGGAGAGGGGGGCCGGCGTCTCCTCGCGCGCCTCTCTCCCGCACGGCCGCCTAGAACCGGGCCGCCTCCGCCCGCCCCCGTGCGCGCTCTGAGCCGCTCTCCCGCCGGGTGCTGCTCAGCGGCAGCTCCTGGAGCCCGGCTGGGGGAGGGCGGGCGGCAGGAAACGCGGGAGGCGAAGGCGAGGCTGCTCAGCGGCGGCTCGAGCCGCCTCCGGGGACAGGGACGGGCTGTGCGCGCCGGGGGAGGGGGAGGCGCTGGCGCTGCGGCGGCAACGGGGAGGGCCGCCTTTCCAGCACACGCACACACACGCGTCCCTGATCCTCCGCCGCGCGGGCTGCCGCTGCCCGGGGACAGAGATTGGGGAACGTTGACTGCCCAGCCGTTGCTCTCCCGAGCGCTCCCTGCAGCACCTGCCCAGTGGTTTGGGACTGCTTCTCGGAGGTCTGGGCGGTGAATGCGCCACGGAGGCGTATGGAGGAACCTGCAGCCTGTGCTGTCCTGCTCTGCGCGGGTTCTCGGGAGGCCCTGACCCAGCCTGAAGGGGCAGCCGAAGACGCTGCCGGCGCTGCAATAGTTCCTTGGTGCTCCGGTGTCCGGCTGGCCGTTAGGGCCTCTCCGCTCTCCCCACCAGACGGTGCAGCCGCCCTTTGCCAAACCCAGGCCAGACTGAAGTCCTCACCTTGAGTGTGCTACCGCCCCCTCCAGGCATTTGACCTCCCCACGTCCCCACTCCCGAAGGGCTCCGCCCTAAAATTCTCCCGGGTGGGAGCACTGTCCTAAGGCCAGAGCGGGTCCTGCGTCCGCGCCCCACAAGACTTAGCCCTCTCTGTGCCAGGCTGCAATGGCTGCACTGGCTACCCTTAGGCAGAGCAGTCCTGTGATCTGACCTAGGGCCTTGGTCCCTTGTGTCTCTCCATACTTGAAGAATAGAAATCGTGATCATTAAAATATAAAATCCCAAGGGGTGTTTAATGAGGGGGACACAGTAGGTCATCAAATCAGAAAGCATCCTTGATCCTGAACCTTGTAACAAGGTGGGAGTTTAACCTTCACAGAACACTTACTACATGCCTTCTAAGGTGATCCTCAGAACAGCCCTCTGAATTAAGTTCTGTGTTTATCGTCCGCACTTTACAGGTGAATGCACCGAGGCTCAGAGCATTTCCACAGCTTGTCAAAGAGCACGGCGCTACTCAGGGAGGCTGGGACTTAGAGCCGACAGACGCGCTCTACCAGTGCAGGAGGAACCAGGACGGGAAACAGCCTCTCCAGCCGGCAAGACCGGTGCTCTGTCCTGACTCTGGGTTCTTCTGGACATCATCTCCCTCACGCATGTGCTGAAGGAGCTGGACTAGATTATGTCCCAAAACTTGCTCTTCTGGAACGAGGCAGGCAGGGGCAGCCCTGGATTACAAGCTAGGTTCTCGGGAAGCATGAAGGAGAAGGAAGGCTGCGCTCAACTCCTGGAGAGTACTTTGGACAGCTCTCTGGAAACCCAGCCAAATTGTCCCTGCCCCAATTCCTCTTTCTAGGCTTCTGCAGACACCACCTTGCTGGCTAACTGGAGCGCTTTCTTCTCCGGAGGCAGGAAGGTTTGCCTGGGCAGAGCTCACCTGAGCACCTCAAAAAAAAAAAAAAAAGAAAGAAAAAAGAAAGGACAACGTAATCCCCAGATGCTCACTCAGCTGATGCCTCCCTTGACATCACAGATATCCCCTAGTCATAGGCTTCTGGCATCTGCCATTCCTCAACCTCTCAGCTCACATTTCTGAATGAGCATTTTCACTTTTTTTTCCCTTAGTCATTTGTGTTTTCCTTGTAAGCTACACCAGTATGGAGCATCCACTGACACCTACATCTGGGAATAAGTTGAGAGCTGGGATAAATTTGCTTGACATTTACTAAGCAGTTGAAGGCCTTGTCTGGCAACCTACCTTTCATGCCCTCTGTCTCCATTTATGGGGTGTCCTGGCCCCAAGACACATGGCCTAGGATCAACGCTGACCTGAGGAGCACCAGACACTCTCCATCAGCCTGGCTGCAGGCCAAGCTCTGATCTCATGCCCCACTCCTGCTGTCTGGGCATCCCTCAGGTTCCCAGATCCTACCCTGTGGGATAGGGTAGGACCCTAACTGTGTTTTCGTTTAATTCCCTGGATCCCTGGTGTGCTTCCTTGTTCTGAGTTCCTGCCTCAGTCACTAACTTCAAGTCCACATTCCTCTAGAACTAGAGTCTAGGCTTTTGCTTTAAGATAATCATTTGTTCCTTCAACCAATGTCTTGCAGTGTCTATGATGTACTTACTGGGTGGTGTCCTAGGAGCTGAGGATATAGGAATAAACAAGCCAGACTAGAAACCTCTTCTCATAGAATTCACAGTCTGGTGGAGAGAGACGAAAAACAGAAATAAGAAGAAGATATTTTAGCGTGTCAGTTTAGGAAAAGTGCTATGAACAGTAAAGCAGGAAAGAGGATTGAGACTGATCGGGTGGGACTGCAGTTTGAAACGGGGAGGTCCCAGAAGGACACAATGGAGTGGCTTTTCAGCAAAGGCCTAAAGGAGGTAAGTCAGAAAAACATGCAATTGACATTCCAGGTAGAGGAACAGCAAGGGCAGGGGCTCCAAGACAGGAGTGTGCCTGGCATGCTCAAGGAACAGTCAGGAAGCTAGCAGGCTGGAATGCAGTGAGCAAGAGGAAAAGCAATAGCACCCAAGGTCAAAGGCATCGTCAGGACTTTGGGTTGCACATGATGAAGCAGGAACTACTGGAGGGTACTGAGTGGGGCAGTGACATGATCTATTCTTCACTCTGGCTGCCCAGTGAGGAATCACTGCTATGAGGGGAGGGCAGAAGCAGGGAAAACCTGTTGGTAGGTTATTACAACAAGCCAGGTATGGTGACAAGAGCCAGGTACACGCAGAGGACATGGTGAGAAGTGGTTAGATTAATACTTGTTCATCAGAGTGGGAATGCAATGCATTGGCAATGCCAAGTGCCAGGGCTGTGGCAAACACTGATCCTCTGAGCTTATCTACCTTGTGAGAGATGTCGTAGGGTATTTAGAAAGCAACGTGCTCAGGGTGCACTCCTGTAAAGTGATGAGTACCACCCCAGGTCTGTATGGCTTCCATTCTCATCTTCTTCCCAAACCCCGCCTCCTGAGCAGTCATTCCTCCTGCCTCCTCTCCCTGCATCACAATAAACAGAGCCAGTCTCCAAGCCACAGTTCAGAGGTCAGGGCTGCGTAGAGATGATGCCTTTTCCCTTTCTGAGGATTTGGGGGCACATGGCCCACTGATTGCTTACCAGAAGGACACCCTGTCCATTTGAGCAGGATCCCAGCTGCGGGAGGCTAAACCAGCCTCCCCCGCTCTCTGTCCTCCTCCCGTATTGGGCCGGACAGCCTTTGCCACCAGTGCCAGCTGCTCAGAGCTGCCCTTCAAAGCTGCCTCCTCCCAGGACTGGGTTCAGCTTACAACACCCTGTTCCCAGTCTGGCCAGTCACCCATGGCTGCTTCTCCTCTAACTCCCACTTAAAAAAAAATCACAAGCCATCTTTGCAAACATCTCAATCGTATGTCTTATTCTTGTTTACAACAAAATGTTTCTTTCAACTAAGTAGCTCTGCTGGATTTTTTAAAGTACATTGTTTGTTTTGATTTCCTTTTTTTTTAATGGATAAGTTATGAATGATGGCTCCAAAAAAAGATTAGTTGAATGAATCTAAGTTGCTTTTTCCTCTTCACAAGGCATGTTTTTTAAACCATAAAATTGGGTTTCAGGCATCAAACGTGGTCTGGTGACACAGTACGAGTAATAACGATAGCTACCATTCATCAAACACCTACCTGCTCTGAGCCAGACACTTTCCTGTGCATTGTCATCTCGGTCTTCCCGACCGCCTGAGAGCTAGGTGTTAGGATCCCAGTCTCGAAAATCACCAGACTGAGGTCCAGACGGACTGCATGATGTGCCCAGTGGTACTCAGTAGAGTCGGTGGGGGGCCCAAACCCAGTCGGTCTGCCCCCGACTCCTGCACGTGCCTCTAGCCCACACACCTCTCCTGAAGATGCCCTTACGTGACTGAGGAGGGAAATAGTCCTAAAGAAGTAAAGGATGCTGTTGAAGGGCAACACCAGAAAGAGGTAAAATGACTTGCCTGGGTCCCCCACCGAGTTAGAGCTAAAGCTGGCTCTCCTTCTGGATGACCGGGGAAGAGTATCTTTCTTGGAGGCAGTCTGTGACTACAGCCTCCAGGGGTCGATGCCAAGCCCCGGGTGGACCAGCCGAGCCTGGAACGCTCTCTTCCACCCCCACTCCTTGTGTGGTTTGAGAACAGTGGAAAGATAGTTGCATGTTAGCTGGAGACATCCTAGGTATACATGGGTAGGAAATTTAGTTCATAACCGAGTGGTCTCCAGAAGTGACAGAGCGGCAAAGGGGCCCAAAGCCCCTCTCATTGAGAGGTTTCAAAATCGGATCCTTTATGAAGGAGACCATAGATGGGGAGAGACACAGCTGAGGAAGAGAGCCCTAGATGAGGAGGCATCCTGTCACGTCCCTGGTCCAACAACTCACCAACCCTACAGGCGCTGCTGCGTTCGGGAGTCAGGTCGCCTGGGCTCCAGCGCTGGCGACTTTGAATAAGTCACTCACCCTCCTGAGCTTAAGTTGCCTCATCTGTAAAGTGAAAATAAATGACTCCTCTTTCACAAGAACAAGGCAAGAGTGAGGATTGATTGATAATAGCAGTTAATATGCACTGAGCACTTACATGTGCTAGGTGCTGTTCCAAGTGTATATAATTAAATCCATTGTTAAATAAGATGGTGCATATAAAGTACTTAATACACTACTAGACACTTACTGGGCATGCAGCTCATAACAACCATGACGCTGATGCTGCAGACACCACCGGAAATGACCAGATCAGTGCCTCCTGAGGCTCCCACTCCATTGATTGATGCATAGGATGTTTGTATGATGCTCCCCCTCACCCATGGCGGCCCCTCAGGAAAGACAGCCCACAGGCACCCCCTCACTCCCACCCCCAAGCAAGTCTCCTCTTCCTCAGGAGAAGTGTCTCCAGATTCCTCCACCCTCCCTGGCCGCCAGTTCAGAATCTGCCCACGGCTCTCTTCAGAGGTCATGCCCAGGACTGACCACACACCTTCCGCACGGGCCAAGAAACATGTAGACTATAGCAGAGCCATCCCTCTGTGCTTGGGCTCTGGACTGCTGTCCCTGCTGTCCCCGCTGTCCTTGCAATCTAGAGTTACCTGCACCTTGCTAGCAGCCAGACCACCCTCTTTGGCTCATCGTAAGCTTACGGTTCTCCAAGAGCCCCAGGTGGGCTGGTTGTGCTTTTTCAAAGGAACAGCAAGCCAGATGTCTCTGGTCCTAGTCATCAGCAGTTTAATTTGCAGGCCTAAGGAGAGGGCTGGAACAATTCCACTCGAACACTGTCCCAGCGTTCCAGCCTATTGAGGGCACCCTACATCTTGGATCCGTTTTCTCCCATATTCAGCATCACTCAGGGCTGTTTGGACTGGACAACCTGCTGTTCTTCTGTAACCTGAAGCATTGGTCAAAATGTTCGGTAGGAGAGAGCTGAAGACAGGGCTCTGTGACTGCCCACACTGGGAGTCATCTGCCCCTTATGGTCCCATGAACAAACCCACTGAAAAGTTCCGCAACCTCCGCACCCTGCAGCCATGTTTCTCCTCCATGCGCGGCCGTGTCCCAAGAGCCCTACTGAAACCCTGATGCACACCGACTCCTTAATTTCTCTGACATGCAGACTGGCAACTCCACAGACACAGGGGACGGCAGCTGGGCAGGTTCTTGGGGGAGCCACACTCACTCCTAGGGACCGTCCCTCTCTTCAATATGTAACCACACATCATGGGGATAAGGTTTTTCCCAAACATCGTTAAGGGTCAACACCCGAATTCCCTATTGCTAAAGTCACCCTTTTAGCCTCTTGGAAGAGCAAAACTTTGCTGTCCCCACCATCACCTGGTCCTTCCTTTCACTCATCCCAGAGGTCCACAGACGCTCTCTCTGGACCACCCGCAGCCCCTACCCTGCCTGCCCTCACAGCTACGTCGTGGGCCTGGTGACATGGGCACACTCAAAGTAGTTAGGTGCCCTCTGAGGTTCTCCTCATCTTGTTTTCCTCTAATTATGCCACTCCACTATTTCTGCCTGCTGGTCACTCCCCACCAAAATGTCTAGTGTGCCTCCGTCACAAGCCTGGACGAGAGAAAGTTCGGCATTCACTCCATCACCCACCCGTGCCTGCTCCAAATGCACCCTAGGAAAGCCCCTTGGTTGGTCCATGACATTCTTCTAAAGCCACAGCTCATTCTGGGATAGAGTGCCTGCATGTTCCAGCAGGCTCCTCCCTTCTGGATTTCTAATTTCACTTTCTCTCCATGGCCCTAATTTGGGGGGAAGAGGGTTAATTGTATTGAACTATAAGATGCACACAAAAAAACTGCACTAATCTTAAGTGCAGAGCTCAGTAAATTCTCAAAGTGAAGGCGCCCCATGTAAACAGCCCCAAGATTAAGAACCTCACCTGCACCCCAAAGCCCCTGGTGAATCCCCTGCGGGTCACTACCAGCCCTGAAGGTAATATTATAGATTGGCTTTTGCCTTTTCTTGGTCTAAATATAAACCGCATCACTGTCTGCCGTCTTTTGTGTCTGGCTTCTTTCATTCAGTGTTATGTTTGGGAGAGTCAGCCATACAGCTCTGAGAATATTCATCCATATTCTCAGCTGGGGGGCCCCCTGGGCCTTCTACCATCCGACTTCATCACACGGGCTGGTGTGCAGGCCTGAGGCTTTCTTTGCAGCCCCTCCCCTCAACCTGGCTGGCTGCAACAGTCTGACTTGTACCCCTGCCTCTGGTCTTCTCTTCTCCAGCCTGTGCTTCAGCTGTTGTGCCAGGCTAGCCTCTCCAGGGCTTAGCACTAATCAAGTCTTTCCCTGCTCAAGACATACTATGGCTCCCTCTTATCCGTGGCAAACTCAAAGCTGTTTACGATCTGGCTTCAGTGTTTGCAGCTTCAGCAAACGGCTCTTCTCCCTCCCCACACATCCTGTGTTCTAACTACTTAGGCAACGTGAGCTGGTCCATAAACATGCTCACCCTTTTCTGCCTCCATACCTTTGCTCATGTCATTCCCGCAACCTGGAATATTATTCCCACTCTTTCTCCCACTGGCAGAATCCTTCAAGGCCCAGATCAAATGTCATTTTCCCATGTGACACCTCCTCCAGCCACTCCAGAAGAAATAATTGCTATCTTCTCTCAGCTCCCATAGTAAGGCTTGGCTCATGCTGAGAGATATCACTTATGCCTTCTTTAAAAGTTAATTGTCACCTATTCTAGGACACACTGTAATTCTTCTCTGAAACCTGAATGCACCTTGCCATTGGTGGCATCTTATAATTTGGCAGTAATTTTTTTTTTTTGGTAATACACAAAATAATGGTGTCTTAGATTTGATGAAATACAGTATTTCATTTTTTTATCTCAGCACATTCTAGAGCAACTCTTTGGCACCACACTGCATTGTAGAGTTAGTTCCCATCTCTGGGTCTCTTTCCAAGTGTGCGGCCACAAGCACACAAAGCTTACAATAAGTGTTTGTCAAATAAACAGGTATGTATCATTCATTATTACCTGGACCCCTTCTGCCCATACTTCTCCTGTGGCAGGAGGAAGGCCGCCCGTTGTGGCTCTTCATGAGGTTGCTCGCAAGGGGAAAAGGGCCACTCTTTCCTCAAGGGGCGCTGAGGGCCAGGTGACAGTGAGGGGGAGGTGAGGAGTCAGCCACAGAGGTCTCCATTCCCTGTGGCTGGCCCAGCTTGTGAGGGGAGGGAAGAGTGTTACGGACGGGCAATTAATGCTGAACCCATGATCGGCAAAGCAAGCTTTGATGATAACATCCTTCCTATTCCGTAAATATGACTTGCTTTTCAAGGACCTGACTTAGGGTCTGGCTTCCAGGAGCACACGGTGACAGTGACGGGAAAGAGCACACCCCAGCCAGCCAAGTGTGCTCCAAGCCTCCCTCTTTGAATAACAACAATGTCTTTAAAAACAAAAAACAATGTCTTTTCATTTGCTTTTTTCTAATGAAATCAGCGATTTCCTTTGCCCCTCCATCTAGGTCTTTATTATACGATGCAACAGAAGACACAGAGAGGTTGGCAGCTGACTCTAGTGAAATTTTACTTACTTTTTGCTAATTTCTTAATATTCCAGCCATTCAAATTTCATAGGTGACTTTTAGTAAAATCCAACATGTACTATTGTTTTCCACATGCTTCTAAAATTGGGAAATACAGCAGATATTGTCGACTGCTTCGGGATCATCCACTGTACACAATCAATGATACCGTCTCTCCCTGGTACCACACCAGCCCACACCAGTGAGCACAGAACCCCATAGCTTTGGGGAGGGCTTTGTCTATGTTTAAAGGGTTAGCTTGGGCGGAAGTTTGCTCCCGTGGTCAATAGGTATCCTGAACAAAGTAACAATTTTCCAGGATTTTCTCCAGTTTTAGGTCAGTTTGATAAAGAATTAACAATACGTATCAGGTGTTGCTTTCCATTAGATGGTTTTCCTGGATATATCAGGGGCGCAGAGACTGCAAGGCATGACAAAGTTCAAATGCATGGCCATCTGGACTTTCTTGGGGGAGTTTCTTTGATGGATATATATATTTTGTCAGATCTAGGAAAGCACTTACTTCTTTTATACAATGTTCATTATCTTTTAGCAAATTAGATACCTCTGGGAATTTTCTAAATTCCATTGTCTCCTTTAGAAGACGCCGGATGCAATCACTCACAATGTGAAAAAAAACAAATGAAAACCTTCCTGCTGCCAAGAGCAGTGACCTCTGGCTAATAGGGTCAGGATGAGAGGAAATAGAGGGGTGAGAACAGATTTATTTTTTTACCTTATACCCTGCTGTAACTTTGGATTTTATCTCATTAACATGGGATAAAATTCTTTTATTAAAGAATTTTTTTTCCTTTTATCACTTTGCTCTCTGTTTTCTTATTGGCTTTGGTTCTATTTATCACTCTTTCATTTGGAGAAATTTAGCCAGAAGATGACTCAGTTCATTCAAAAAGTCCAACAACAAAACAATAAAAAGATTTTTTAAAAACCTACATTTTCATTTCTATTGTCTACTATTGTTTTTCCTTTTCAATTTTCTTTTTATCTATGCTCTGATTTTTCCTCCAATATTAGATGTAATCTTATAATAGAAACCAAATAAAATTCTTTTGTCTACAAAATAAACTTATTTGGAGAAAGTCAGGGACCCTTTAAAAAATCTGCAGGAGCCACAGACCCCACTGCAGAGGCAGGCAGAGACACAGAACCATACCCCTGAACACCTATTCGATATAATTCAGTGTGGACATGCCCTTTGCATGTATTTGCTCATTAATTATTCTGTGAGTTGTTCTTATGCCTATTTTGTAGAATAGGAAATGTACTCTTGGAGAGGCTGAATGACTTGCCCAAGACCGTGACAAACTGGGGGCTGTCCTTCTGGACCTCAGGGGCCAACCCGTTTTTCCCACCACACCATGGCTTCGTTGAGTGAGTTACTGATTTTCTGGCTTCTCATATTGTCGTTGTCCCCTTTGTTAAAAGTGGGTATCAGATGCCTCGCGGTGTTTCTTTGCTGTTCCTCTTAGCGAGGTCCCCTGTGTCTTGCATGTTCTCTGGCCATCATCTTAGGCTGAGTATCAGTCTCAAAGGGGTCACTTGACTTGTTGTCTGTCACTCGAAGATCCCTGAGGACAACCCAGGAGAGAGTCAGAGGGCCTGCAGTCGAACCCTCCTCACTTCAGCACCCTGGGGACATGCTGGCACCACCTCTAGGGTCAGGGAAGGGGGTGAGGTGCACTCAGGAAGCCCTTTGGCCTCAGTTTCCCCCTTTTAAAATGAGGTGAATGTTGATGTGAGCAATTTGAATTTGTTTGAGGAATATTGAACATTTACCATTGCCTGACCCTGTGCTTAGCACTTATAACCAAAAAGGGGCAAAGCTAGAATTCTAACCTGCATCTGAAAGCCTCCAGGGCCTTCTACTTATTACCCTATACCCTGCTACCCCCATGGTACCCCAACTGCCCACCCCCCTAAATGACTGGCAGAATATCCAAGGGACAGGAACAGAGATGCCACACCCTTCTAAATATCTCCTTTCTGTATTTTTATGAAAAGTATTTCTTGCCAAAAGTCTACTTTTTTAAAGTTTGTGAAAATGGTATTATCGTCAATGACAAATTAATGGTCTGTGCCTATTCTCAGGCATTTATTTGTCTCCCAATCCGTAATGATAACGTGAGTTACTTTGGAAGAAATCTCACTCACTTTGGGTTTATTTTCTTTCTTAATTCATATAGCCAGTGTTCCTGTGGCTTACTTTACTTTTAAACTATTTCTGCACATGTGTGTTTGGGGATTTACTAAGGCAGCCAGCAGGACTACCATCTCTCATTGGGATGGCACGATCTGCTTTTCTACTGGCCTCTTTGGGCTCCCTAAAAGCCCAGACACCCCAACTTTGTGCCTCTGTGCACAGGAAACCCTCCACCTGGAAAGCTCTTCCCTCTAACTCTAAACCACACATGGGCTTCAGGGCTCACATTTAATTCCACCTTCCCTGGGAAGGCTTCCCTGGTGGGCCCTCCAAGGAGACAACCCCTCTGTCTTCTGAATGCTCCACCCACGGAGTACATCCAACCTCCCACTAATACTGGGATGCTCAGGGCTGCCTCTCCACCAGGCCCTGACTATCCTTCTCTGCCTCCTCTTCAGCCTGCGCCCAGGGCCTGGCACATAGTAGGCCCCCAGAGAGACATCTGTTGACACACACTGGTGATGTCCAGTGCTCATCTTCTTCACCTTCGATCACGTCTCCTATTCCCTGCTCGGCTCCTTGCTCCTTCCCAATTTTAGTTCACTCTTCACTTGATATCACATATTTTGGTAATCTATTTAGCTGACATAACAAAGCACTCTAAGATTCTGTGGCTCAAAATAGCAGCCTCTGTGTTTGCCTGTGACTGGCATCTGGGCCGGGCTCAGCTGGGCAGGTCTGCTGGTCTTGCCAGGGATCGTTCATGTGCCTGCATCCAGTTGGCAGATGCAGCCCGTGGCTGTACCCATGGCTGGGACACCTGGGATTCTCCATGTCTCCAGTTAGTCGTGGAGCCACGCCCTTCGCATGCGGCCCCTCTGTGTGTTCTCTCCAGCAGGGTAGCCAGAGTTTTTATGTGGCAGCACAGGTCTCCAGGAGGCAAAAGCAAAAGCCCCAGTCCTTAAGATTTAGGTCCCAAACTGGCACAGTGTCACCTCCACCATGTTATGTTGGCAAGCAAGTCACAGACCCAGCCCAAATTCAAGGGCAGAGGATATGGAAGCATCATGAATACCAGGAGACATGGTTCATTGGGGCCACCAGTGTCGCACACCGCCACCCACACAGCAGGGCTATCTGACTCCGTGTCAGTGCCCCTCCCATGAGCGGAGCTCCTCGAGGACACGGCTGTGTCCCCAGAGTCAGCACAGTGCCCGACACAGAGTGAGGACTTAGAGGAGAAGAAAGACGCAAAAGTTCCCAAATAGAGGTCTAGAAATCTCGGCTCTGGACCAGTTTTACCATGGCATGACCTTGGGCTGGTCCCTGCTCCTCTCTGGACCTCGTCTCCCCCTCTATACCAGGAGAGGCTAAATAGACCTTCCAGATCTTTCAGAAGCGACTGACATTCCGTGACTCCACCAGGTCCAGTACTGACCACAGAGCCACGCCCCAGTCACATGCTACTCCTTGCTGTTCCTAAATAGGCCATGTACAGGCATCTTCTCCTTCTCATGCACTATTCTCTCTGCCAGGACTGTCACATTCCTTTCCCACTCATCCTTTCAGGACCTGAGGTACACTTTTTTTAACCTCGTTTGCAGAGGTTGAGTCTTAACCACCTCCTCAACTTGATACACATTCATCATCCAACATTCCATGCATTGCCCGTCTCTTGTTTTCGTTCCCCCTCACCCCTAGCCCCCATTCCTCTCCAATCTCCAGCATGGTCACTCCTCCAATGCACCTGAAGCACGTAACATATTATCTACTCTTGTAAAACGTCCGTTCCTCTGGCAACGCGGGCCCATGCTCTGTCCCCTTCTCCATTTTCATCAACAACGCTCTGTAGACGTCCTTGTACTGCCCTCCTAAGACATCTGCTGGTGAGTCACTCTAAGGTATATATTGGCACTAAGGTATATACCTAGGATTGGGGCTGATGGATCATGGTGGCCAGGAAACAGGAACTGCTTGAGTATTTAAAACAGAGGGCCTTGAATGCAGGGAAACGTTACTTAGAGAATGAAAGGGCTGAGAAGCTACTTGGTGATGTTGCAGCCGTCAAAAACTAGCAGCAGTGGTCAGCTGCTACCTTTCCTGGCAGGGCGTAGCAGGGAGGTGGGCAGAGAGGAAGGGTTACCTGGTAAAGCTGAAATCATAATTGACCTATCCTGCCAGAACTGAGCCCCTGGGGGTGGTGCAGCTGCTGCTTGGAGATGCTACCTAAGGCTGAGAGGGAGGAAAAGAAATGCCATGGCTCTTCACTTCCTCTCACCCCCCAACTTCCTGTTAGTGCCTCTCAGCAGAGGTCAGCTCACAAGAAGCTTTGGGGACATACCCTGCCAGTCCCAGACCCCCGTAACACAGGGCAGAGCAGGAGAGGCACAAGGAGCAGGTCTCAGGGTGCACCAGCCTGCAGCCGGCCCCTCGGCTGGCACATACCCAGCTCACCCAATCTGCCAGGCTGCTCTCCAGAGGGCTGTGCCAGTTCAACGTGGCCCACATGTTGCCAACACTTAGCATAATCTAGCTTTCTAATTTTTTTGACTGATAGGAATAAAATTGACCCTTGCATTTTTCCCAGTTACTGGTGAAGCTGAGCATTTCTTCATACTTGTCACCATTCAAGTTTCTGGGAAGACAGAGAGATTCCAAGTTTCAGAGAGATTAAGCCAGTTCCCAGATATACACAGCTAGGATTTCTACACTCCTGCCTGTCGCTGGACTGGAAACATGGAGCTATTTGGCGTGGGCACCTGGGCTCTTTCTGTCTGGTATTTCTCAAGTTCTTTCAGACTGAAATGCTAACTCCTGGGATGTGTGAAAGACCCCATTTTCCTGTCCTGGAAACCAGGTTGGAAATAAAATGCCGATGGTTCTGTCCAGGTCTTCCCACAGCTCAAGTGTTCTTACAGCCCTGACCGGCCGGGGCTCCCCAGACCTGCCTGCCGAGGCTTGAGGGCTCCCTTGAGATAGCAACGAAGTGGTTTCTACAGCTCTAAGCAAATGGAAAAGGGATGGGAGGACCCTGCCTGCCCGGGGGGACTGAAGGTGAATGACAGCCCCTAGGAGAGGCAGCGTCCTGTCAACACAACAGGGCCCAGAGACAGCCTGGGTCCTCCCCCAGGAGCAGGGCTGCCCCCGTGGGGCCGGGAGAGCTCTCCAGTTCTCCACCGCCCCACCTCGCTCCCAGAAGGCGAAGCTGCCTGCAACCCAGCAGGTGGAAACAGGACCAGGGAGCCTGAGGGCAGAATCTGGGTGTCCAAGGGTGTGGCAGGCCAGCTGAGGTAAACTCTCCATGGGTGGGTGCTGTCGTTGCTACCCTTGGGTGCCACCTGACAGCTTAGGCCAAGGGTCCTGGAGCTGTGACTGGTAACAGTGGTCTCAAATCCCCTCTTCACTTGACACTGCATAGAAACTGCTTTCCTCTAAGCGACATCCACAGGAAACTCCCAGGACCCAGCCAGCATGAAGCTGGAGAGCCAGCGCTGATGCTTCCCTACTCGGGTGTGTGTCAGCTGATGAACAAGGCATCAGGGTGACTCTAGGAGCAATGGGTGTCCTTTTCTTTCTTAGAAAATGGCTATCAAATCGCAAAATGTCAGACCTAGGTCACATCAAACCTGCCTTATGATGCGTGTGGGAAAAAGTGCTCAGAGAGGGCAAGCCAAGCTGCATAGCCCCGGGGCAGCCACTCGGAGCCTGCAATCCCAGCGGCACTCCCTGCTCAGATGATTTCTGGCAGCCCTCGCAATGCAAGTCCTCATCCCCAGGAGACCTCTGCTGGGTCTGAGGGCCGCAGTGATGCCGGGATATTTCTCCTGATTTCGAAAACTCAAAGGCATAGCCTTTGTTTTTACAATGTCACCCTGCTTCATTTGGGCTCATGTAGTTTGCAGAAATCTTGTTTCTCGCACGGAAACAACAAAGAAATGATGACTTTCCGTGTCAAATCCCTGGGAGTTGTAGGACTTGAGGAATATCCTGCTTCTCTACTCGCAGAGCCCGGAGGGAACCAAAGGAGTCCCAAACCTAATGTTTCCTGGGGAGCAACCCTATGATGCCGGAACAAATATCAAAGGAAGATGTGACTGGTGAAGAGGTGACACAGTGACTTCAGAGTTGGGAGATTTAGGTGCAAGTTTCGTTTTTTTCACTGATTTGCTGTGTCACCTTGAGCAGGCACTGTCCCATTCTGGGTCCATTTTATCACCCATAATTAGGACGAAAGATGGTAAGACGCTCTCTAAATGCCCTTCCCATGTCAACTCTGAGGTCCCAGGCCTCCCTCGTACTGTCCCTGGACACCACCTCCAGCCATCCCTCTCTGCTTGAGAGGGTGTCCCTCAGCCATGGTTTTCCTTCCATTTCAACTCAGATTTACTAAGTGACTTGTCCACACTTCTCTGGAAGTGGCAGCTGGTGGATATGGAGTACATGAGGTGCCTTGTCCAGATTAGACCAGAGAAATCAAGGGAAAGACAATCTCCAGATTGCTCGGGGCTGACATTGCTGCTACAAAATGATGTGAATTCTGCTGTTTACAGAAATAAGTCCAGTGTGAGTGGAGGCTTTTTGATGTTTAAAACCAGATGGTATTTCCTGCCTTGATTAGCCTCAGAGCTTTGGTTCCCATGACAACCCCGAAGTTCCACCTACTGCAACTTCCCTGTTCTCTGAGCTCCTTCCTCTTCCATCATTTTGCCAAGGTCCCTGGAGAATAAATGCACTAACCAGCATGTGCACCACACCTTACAGTTTACAACACACTCCAGCATTGATTACCTCCCTCACTCCTCACCACAGCCTTGCCGAACAGCACTTGCTATTCCTTCCATCTTTCGGATGGGAAAACCAAAGCCTCGAGGTGAGGCAATCTCCCCTCTCGGCCTTCAGTGCTGTCGGCAGGATGCAAACCCAGGTTTTGTGATGTTGGACCTCACATGGGGCCCACTACACCGGGGTGATTATGGATGCCTTGCTCTGCAGGCCATCTACTTGCTTATAATTCCCAAGTGGTCAATTCTATACCTGTACTGGGTCTGGGCCAAGGCGTAGCACTTAAGGTGAGTGCCTTACTTTCATCATCTGTGTCACGGGTAGCGACAATGGCGCCTCCAGACGGACGAAACAACTGAATGAGCACACGTGTAGAACCACAGAAAGTGCACATTGCATTGCAAGGGGGAGTGCGAAGCCTGGGTCTCAGTTCTAATTGAACCATTTTGTGAGCCTGGGTGGGCCCTTTTGTCTGTCGCAGCCTGTTTCTCCCTCTGTGTGAGAGCGTCACAGGACTCAGGTGCATGTTGTGAGTGATGAGATGAATGTTGGGGATGTCCCAGGAGAGCACCCTCGCTCACAATGCAGTGTGCACACGTCCCCCGGCGACATTGGGAAGACGCAGATTCTGGCTCAGTAAGGTAGGCATGTCTGCACTTCTTACAAGCATCCAGGGAACGCCAAGCTGCTGGCCCATGGACGATGGTCCATGGACGATGCTCTGAGTGCCCAGACTGTGGACGGGAAAGCATCACTTGAGTGTTATCAACAGTCAATCATGACGAGTGCCATGCTCACAGGCGTCCAGGTATAAGCTCAATCAAAAGCTGCAGAAACTTGGAAGGCTCACTGGCAATGTCAACAGGAGTATGTCTGAAGGGTTTTTCTAGGAGGTAAATTTCTGTCAGGAGAAGGAATCCTTAGGCACCCTGATCCAGGCTCCGGGAATCCCAGACCCTGAGCCCTGGTGAAAGTAAACCTGATGCCGGGGCTCTCAACACAGGATGTAGAAACATCAATGTGTAACATCAGAATGCACTCCTGATAATGACTTCTGCAGTTCTTTAAACATAAAAATAAATGTTTTAGGTTAAAAACTGTGGCTGTGACCCAGGAATGCTAAGTGGTCTATTGTACGTCCAAGTGTGTGATAGAAAGTGGATCAAAGCAGAGCCACGACACGGGTCTGAAGACCACAGTCTGCACCTTGTGCTCCTTCCATCCAGTTCTCCCCTTGCTCTCTGTCCTTCCTTTGTATGGTGTGGGCTGTAAACTGAATTGTGTGTGTTAAGTTCATGGCAATGCCATAAGCAGATATTTCCCGTTCCCTCTTGCAATTCATTTGGCTGGGTCATCCCTGCCCTGGACACAGGTCCACAGCCCAGCTCCTCTGACTGCTACCAGCTCAGGTTCATTAAGGAAGCTGCACACCTGGCAGCATACAAGGTTCCCTCCAGGGAGGCAGATGACAGAGAGCTCGTGTGGCTCTGACCCCCAAGGAACGGGGAGAGCAAATGAGCTATTAAAAGCAGCTATGCGCCCTGGCTGGT
>PVIA01012322.1:0-38603 GCA_004024845.1 Tonatia bakeri
AGGAATTATTTGAACAGTAAATGGGGAGGGACATGAAAACTTCCTCCTTTCACTCCGTGGGCAGTGAACTAGTCCGGTTGAGCATGAATGCTGATGTATGAGGATCAGACCTTACTCCTGCACCTCCCAGGGGTCAGTGACTGCTGCGGTCTTGATTTCACTTTGGATGGATTTCAGCACAGGGAGAAACGGCTTGAAAGAGCCTTGGGCATACATAGGCTCTGCACATTCCTGAGTTGTACCTGATGTGTTTTCAGATGACGCTTCAGCCTCTTGCCTATTCTTCAGATTTCTAGATCAGCAAGCAATGGAAACGTAAGTGTCTTCCCATGGTCTGCTCTGAATTCATGCACAAGGAAAATTTTACTTCCTCTAATTATTCTAAATCTCTTTCGGACAAGACAGCAGGATTAATTAGCAGGGTTTATTTACTGTTGCATGCACACTTGGGAATAAAGGATTTAGAACTAGGTCACTAGGTGAGTGTAATTCATTACTAGTGCTCAGGGCAAAATGGTTTATTTAGAAATATTAATAATTTTCTTATATATAAATTGAATACATATGTTTTTTCTAGTCTCTTTTAATCCATGTAAAAATACACACTGAGTATCTTTATGAGAATCTCAGATTTAAACTGTTGGACCCCCTTTAGCGCAAGGAGGTGGGAACTTAGGTAATGAAAACTTCTTAATTAAATAGTCATATTTAGACTTCTGAATCTAGGCTAGGATTTTGATTTTTGAAGCTTCATGCAGAAATTCTAACCTTCGACATCATTCCCTTTGGGCACAAATTCATACCCAGGTTGAGTTTCCCCTTAAGAAATGGCCTTCATGTTTTAAAATAACGTGATAAAGGAACACAAAAGAGTGTGCATTTTTGCTTTCCTTCCAACAGAGACATCTTATCAGTAAATTCCCACATTCCCGGATCAATTTCTGTCAAGCAGGACAAAATGAAATATGTAATGTGAGTTCAGGTGAGGTGAAGTGAGACTATTTAATTGAAAAAAAAAAACACCTGTGCTTTTATTCAGTTAGAGCAGGGTATTTATTTCTGGCTCTATGGGCCCGACAGTCCTATTGAATGGACCAGTGCTGGGTTGGGCATATGAGTCATGTTGGCCAGTTCTCATTCTTGTTCCATCATTCTTGGATAGCCTTTTGTGGGGGTTCTGTCAGGAATCATTGAGGGTTATTTAGGATCTTCCTCTACAGGTCAGAGACGTGGGCCCACAGGCCTGGCCCTTCTTGGCCAGACTGCCACGCCAGGCTACTGTGGGCTTCTGCCCCCCACTTGCCTTTCCTATCTGTCCCCTCCCTGGTTTCAGCCACTCCCCGCCTCGTATACCTGTGGCTGCCCAAAATGCTGTGCACTTTCACACTCCCACCCTGTCATTCTTGATGTTCTCTCTGACTAGTCTCTTTCATTCCCTTTTCACTTGCTTGCTACCTGAACCTTTACGCATTCTTCAAGACCTAACCTGAATCTCCCTCCCTTTGTGAAGTCCTTCTAAAGTCCCTCGCTCCTACCTCTACCACCCTTGTCAGAAATAACTACTACCTCCCCTGTACTTTTGAGGCACACTGGTTATTTTTCTCTCTTTAGTATAGCACTTTCCACATGGTTTTTGATGCTGCTGAGGACACGCTACCCCCAAATTTAGCACCTTGGCATATGGAATATTTTACACTGAAGGAATCAGAGAAACCATGAGTATAACTCTTTGATTTTTACCTGAAGTAGTGAAATGGGTTGCAAAGCAAGAGGACCCTGAAATAGGAGACATTCCCCACAGCCCATGGTTGGGGGAAGGGGAGAAGCAGATGATATGGCTTAAGATACTTTTCATAACAATGGCAAGGTGATAGCCCTGTCCTTCCTGATAGCCCAAGGTGATAGAAGCAGGCCACTACCCTGGGCAAAAGGCAAACTGACTTCCAGAGTATTCAGGGACTCCTGATGTAGCTGGCAGTTTGTACAGTGCCTGCAGGAGAGGCAGAGAGGTGGAGGTGCTTGTGTCACTGAATCATTCTTGCCCTGGCTAAAGATGGCAACCAAAAGAATGTAAATGTTATTGGGAAATTGGCAAATGTAGCGCATTGTGGGAGGAGCTAGATAGGAGGTCATGTAGGAAGCTCCAGGTCAGGACTTAAAAATAAAGATGCTCTGAAAGAAAAGAAGAGTCTGCCGTGCTGCCAGTAGTGAGGGAGAGGCTAGTCTGCTCCTTTGAGGATTCAGCCATGTGTCCTGGGCTGGCCATAAGGGTAACAACCATGAAGGGCCCCAGAAGGGCCCCCCGTCTGCCATGAGGTCTGGTGTGTAAGGGGAGAAGCAGATGATATGGCTTAAGAGGGTGCCACTCGGTTTTCAATTGAGAGCTGGAGTAAGAAACAGGAGACCTGCTGGGAAACCCGCCTGGAGCACATGGCAGCACGGCTGATGGTGCTGGGAATTGCAAGGACCCGCCTAACCTGCCTAACCAAACACGGAGTAGTGGGAGCTGCCTGGAATGCTGAACTGTGACCAGGAATGCTGAGCTGCAGACTTCTGCTTTTCTGAAAGACGGTACCTCTGGTGTGTTCTGAACCCGGCCTGGTTTGGCAAAGGGAGACAGGACTGTGTGTTTACGGATGTTTTTAAAGGCGTGAGATTTCATGGCAGAAACCTGCCATTATTGTAAATCTGTATAATCTTTAAATAAACAACCCCCTTCTTTTTTCACCAAACTCTTGGCATTGGGAGTCACACTTGTTGGCAGCGGGCAGTTGAGTCCTACTGCTGTTCCAGAATGGCATTGGTGGGGTTCTGTATAGGTAGGTCAGAACGTCTTATGTGAGAGGTGCCCTTCCTACACCTGGAAGAAAGGAGCATCCTTGTCTCTAAGACAGAGGGGTTCTGAGAGGAATCTAAGCAAACTGATCTTGCTTGCTGCAGTTCACTACACTTTGTCCAATCACATTTTCCAGCACTTTCCACTCTTCCTCAAACACTCAAGTTTAACCAGTTCTTCCAGTCTTTATTTCACTATTAAGTTTCCAGTATCATGTAAAACTTGTATTAAATAAATGTGTGTGCTTTTCTCTTGGTAATCGGTCTTTTGTTACAGAGACCCATGGAGAACCTAGAAATGTAAAAGGAAAAAGATAGTTTTCTCCTTTACGTTTTCGTAATCACTTGGCTCTAACCATATTTCTTATGCTTATGAGGTCCAAATTTCTGGATCTCAGTTTCATCATCTGTAAAATGTGAGTAAAAATAATACCTACCTCATAGGGCTCTCATTAAGATATGACACTTGCAAAGTCTTTAGTATTATACCTGGCATACAGTAAGAACTCAGTCAATGGCAACTAATATTATTATCACTGTAATTATCATCATAATTATTTACAATATGGAACAATATGGAATAGTGGAACAAGATCAGGCATTTGTATTAATCTTTGCAATTTATTAAAAGCTCTCATAATTTATTATTTCATTGAATCTTTCAATAACCCTATGGCTTAGTTATAATTATACCAACTTTACAAATGAGAAACTGAAGCTCAGAGAAATTTAATGCCTCCATGTATTAGTCAGCTTGGGCTGTCACAACAAAATATCATAGGCTAAGTGGCTTAAATAACAGAAATTAATTTTCTCACAGTTCTGGACACTGTAAGTCTGAGATCAGGGTGCCAGTATGGCTGGGTTCTGGTGAGCATTCTCTTCCTGTCTTGCAGACACATACATGCCTTCTTTCCGAGTTCTTACATGGCTGAGAGATAGGGAAAGAAGGAAGGATGGAGAGGAAAAGAGAGAGAAGGAGGAGGGGGAGGGAGCGAGCTTTCCGGTGTTTCTTTTTGTAAGGGCACTAATCCAATCACGAGGGCCCCACCTTCACGAGGTCATCTAAATATAAGTATCTCCGAAGACTTTGTCTCCAATTACTATCACACTGGGGGTTAGGGCTTCAACATAGGAATTTGGTGTGGGATGGGGGATACCATTTAATCCATAGTACTCCACTTGCCCCTTTCAAGGTTGTGTGGCTTATAAGTGGCAAAGCCAAAAATTAAATCCAAGTTTCTGAACTCTGAATCTTGAACTCTTGTCCTAAAAGCAGAGACATTTCACATTACTTTGAGACTAATTCAGTTAGGGCTTTCACCTGTTATATTGGATACTTCTTATGATAGATACTCTTCAAATAGAGATTATAGTGTTTTCCAGGCCACTTACCTGGCTCTTGGAGAGACTGAATTTGAGAGTATTTCTTCCTTGGTAGTATAGTAATTTCTTTATAAAAAGTACTAGCTAACAGATCCAGGGCTCAGTTCAATTGGAAACTCAGGAGTTGCCAGAAGACCATCAGGTTTTAAGATGCACAATAACTTCAGAAATGATTAATATCATGGAAAGTGAAGTTTTATAAGTTGATGTTTTGGTCTTCTATTTAGCTTATTTAATATGATATTTGTTTTTAAAAAACTTAGATATAATGTCATTTTCCTTGGTGACCAGTAAAGTTCAAAGAGTTTCATTTTTCTCCTCCATAAAAAGTAGGAAAGAAAAGATTTTGTTTTTCTGGGGATTTTCATCTCCAAAGCTTTTTACCTCCAGTTGAATATAATGGTATCTGTTGTGATTAGAGTAAAAACAGAGGTTGTCCTTTGTTCTTTTTTTCCTCTAGGTTCTTGCTGTTTCAGATTTTAGGGTTCATTATTTGGTTGCTCCGTTATGTTTTGATGGTACAAAATGATCTTGAAGCACTGATTACACTTAAAGTACTTATTCTTGAAATTTTTATTTCTATTTTTATTCCTAAAGAGAAAAAAAGATCCATTTGTTTTTCACTGCAGTACAACATACTAGTATGTCATTTCTGCAATCACCCAGGGAAGGTTTAAGAAGATGTCAATATAGGAGAACTAGGGTCTTGTTTAGAAGTCTGGTGAACGACTCAACTCCCCATAAAAGAGCAAACTCAAGGTCTGCAGGAGGTCTGATAAGAAGGACCCTTACTCTGGCTCCCTGTGTTTACTGATGTACAGTCTAGGAAATGGTATAAGCAATTTAAGATGGTTAATTTTACATGTTGTGGGAGTCCAGAATGAATCACCCCAAGATGTGCTTCTATGGTCTGCAGATTGTTTTGAACTAAAGGCAACTTTTGCCACAGGCTCAAGAGAAACCCCTACCCTACTGACACCCCACTTGACTACCTAGAAAAATTTGAATTACAGGCTTTGCCCATAAGAGATTATCAGTGGTAACTTCTTTTTACCTATCTGTAGGGCAGAGAAAACTTGTTTACTAAAGATCTGCTCTTCTTATCACCCTGAAATGACCTTTTAAAGCCCCCAAGGCCCCTCACTTCATCCCTAGCTCAGGAAGTCTTGCATACCCATGTTTTCTTTCTATCTCTGAACTTCTTATGCGTGTGGGGTCTCTGACTCCCTCATGTACAGAGTTCCTGTGTCAATCTGTCGCATGTCTATTTGATTATTAGACAAGCTCAGTTATGAAGTATCTTGAGGACAGAGGAAAGTTTGTTCCTCCCCAGCAATGCCAACTCGACTGGGCTATGAAGTATCCAGATATTTGGGCAAACATTAATCTGGGTGTGTCTCTGAGGGTGTTTCTGCATAACGGTAACATTTGAATTGGTAGACTGACTGGAGCAGATTGCCCTCCCCAATGTGGGTGAGCCTTGTCCAATCAGTTGAAGAACTGAATAAGATAAAAAGGCTGAGTAAGAGAAAATTTCCTCTGCCTGACTGCTTTTGAGTTCGGATATTGATCTATTTCTGTTTTTCAGGCTGGAACTGAAACATGAGCTCTTCTGAGTTCTTGAGTCTGCCAGCTTTCACACTGGAACTTACGCCTTCCACTCACCCAGGTCTCCAGCCTACTAACTGCAGATCTTGTCAGTCTTCATAACTGCATGAGCCAATCCCTCGTAACAAATCGTCAGTTAGTCGATCTCTATCTGTCTCTCCGCACCTTACTGGTTCTGCTTCTCTAGAGGACCCTGATTAATAAAGTACTGTTCCACGTAAATTGGGTGCTGGCTTTATAAAGTGTCAATTTGACAATGCTGAACTACATTTTCCAGAATTTTCTTCTCTCTGTGTTTAAGGTGAGCGACAATATTATTTTTGCTCAAGATTTGAAAGCACTGGCCATATTGTGTTTCCATGTAGGGGACGGACTTGGGGGAATTGCAGGAGTCACAGGTACAGGGTACCAGGCACCAGGCAGCTCACACGCTTGGTTTCATCTGCTGGCCCACCTCACTGGTGTGGAGCAACAGCTGAGCCTGCAGCTTTCCCACCTGCCCCAGGGCCTTCTTTGGCTTCCCTGACATAAGAGTCAAGTTCATGACTCTCTCTGAGACAAAAAACACCAGCAGGACACCTGCATTACTGAAATTGGAAGCAGTAAGAGACATTGATTCTAGTCCATACTCTTGGGTTTCAGATTACACTCCCAGGTTCCTGTTTGTTCCTCACTTTACATTAGAATGTGCAAACCTTAGTACTCTAACCATGTAGTTCAGATAATTCTTCACTGTGGGAAATAGTGCATTATAGGGTATTTAGCAGCATCCCTGGCCTCTACCCACTGGATATGAATACCTCAACCCCCAGTTATGGCAACCCAAAATGTCTCCAGACGTCCAGACGTTGCCAAATGACCTCTGGGTGTGGAGGGGATGGTGGAGGCACAGTCGGCCCTGATTGAGAACTGCTGCTTTGTATTCATCTTCCCTTCCTGACCACTTGCCGAAGACTCCAGGCTCTAACACCAGACACAGAGCCTGGCAGAGACGGTATAACCAAATCTCAAGATTGTGAGAGGTCAAAGCCCTAAATAAATTCCTTGTATATTTCTCTCCCAGTGGTTCTGCTTCTCTGACCAAATCCTGACTGACATCTCCCTTAGAATTTATTGAATCTTCCTGAGTCTTTCAGACCATTTCACTCCTTTTCTTCATCCTTTACAGCCTCCCATGCAAGCCCCGCCCCCACCCCCACTCACCTAGTGAGATAGATAACACTACCTTTGGAAAGGGATCTCAGGTTCATGGGAAGTGTTCTTGGCCTAGAATGTCAGCGTAACCCACCACATGGAAATGGAATGGAAACTCTGATCTTCGTGGTGCTGCCAGGGCTTCCAAGTAGCTGACTGAGCCGAGACAGAGCTGTGGAGTCCCTGCAGGGTCCAGTACTACTGAGATTTTATTGCTTTCTTGAGAATCTAAACCTAGAGGGAATAGTTACAGGCTATGTTTTTAACATCTTTCAGTATATTCTTATTATATACTTTCTCAAAGGGATTTATAAAGAAGTCTATTGTATATTTGAACCCATGAAAATAATTTGCTGTTCACCGAGTCCCTAGTTTCAGGAAACAGTAGAATGCAGTGCTTCCAGTAGCCAAATAGAAATTATCAATAGCTGGGATCAAAGTCTCTATTTTCTAGTAGAGGGTAAGAATTCTTGAAAAATTGGTGAGAGGAAGACTGAGCTATGATAAAAGTCAACTCTATTCATTTTTTAAGTAAGTGGTGAATCTGGCACTGTGTCTGGTATTGAGTATCTGGTGTTCATCCAGACAGAAGATCTCATGGAGCTTATGATGAAGTAGGCAAAACATACATTGCATAAACTATCACATAGTCAAGTTCTATGAAGGAACAGTATGGCACCAATATACAAGGCTGTGGTGGTAAGGGATGGTTTTCCTGAAGGAGTGAGGGCTCTCATGAGAAGAAGATGTAAGAGCCAAGTGGAGACAAGAACTTGGCCCATTCAGAAAGCTGCAAGAATGCCTGAGTGGTGGACAAGGAGCGGGGAAAGGCTACAGAGGATGGAAGGGGTCGGATTGCTCCAGGGCTTATAGGCCAAGTAAGAAGCTTTGCTTTTTTCCCCCTTAGGGCAGAATCACTGAAAGTGTGAAAGTCAAGAAGTGGCACAATCTGATTTATAATTTGAAAAGATCCCTCTGGCAGCCTTGTGGAGAATGGGTTAGAAAGAAGCAAGCATGGGAGGGGGCTACTGTGATGGTCAGGAGAGTCCAGAGGAGAGATGAAGGAAGCCTCAACAAGAATCACGGCCGTGGAGGTGGCGCCAAATGAATGGGTTAGAAACATCACTAGAAAGCAGGTGAAATACAACTTAGTGTTAACTTCAAGGTGAGAGCTGCATGAGAGGGAGCTGTGCAGGGAGACTCCTGGTTTTAGCAATCCAGTGGGTGTGATGACAGAAAGGAATGTGTGCTACTCATGTCATTGCTGCCTTCACAGGATGTCTGCACCATGAGAATTGGAAGAATTGGCATTAATGCTAAATCACTTTACAAAATGACACTCTACATTATGGATATAATATCAAGAATGATATGGCACCATTTGTTCTTTTTCTGTTGCTGGTTTTTTGGTTGGCTTTATTTAAATGTGCATTTAACAAATCTAGTGTAGGCAATATCTATGTGTTGCAGTTTTCCAGTACTATTCCAAAGATGGACTTCAGTACAACTCAATTTTGAAAGTTGGACACTTAAAATGTGAGCTTCAGGTAAGGCTGGTTCCAGGCAATCCAGTAAAGTAGCATTTGTCATATTCAGGGCTCCTTTTTATGGTGGGCTCTGTCACATGCTTGCTCCCATTGGGTATCCATTTCTCCTCATCTAAAGATTGAAAGAAGTTTTCCAGAATAAAATTAACCAAAAGGATCAGAGCCCTCGATAAACCTTCCAACTGCAAAAGTAAAAGCAGAGGTATTGTCAAGTGCTCCATAGAGGTCCTACAATTACTGAAAAAGGTAAACATGTACACATAATCTTTTTGTACCATTTTGTACAATTTTGTAAAGTGATTCAACAGCAAATAGTTTGTACCACAAAGTTTCCACACAGGTACTATGTTGGATACATTTACCAAATGTTTATGCCAAACGTACTGGTGGGAAAAAGAGAAAGTATCACCAGAGAGGAAGGAAGACGAGGACACAGGCTGGGACACAGAGACAGAGGCTGATAGACAGCTTCTCTCTTCATCCCTGGAGTTGGAGTAAGGAACAAAACCTAATTTCTGCACTAGCATTTCCCAAAGTTTAACCACAGATCACCTGCATCAGACTTATTCCTTGGTGCTTTTTAAAAATGTCATTGTGTTAATTGGGTCCTTTGGGAAGCAGAGTCCAAGATGGAATTGGGAGTGCAGGAAGTTTAGTGGGTGGCAATGCCTATGAGAGAAAGGAGAGGAGGCAGTATTGGGCACAGCGAGGCTTTACACAGAATGTTCCTTTGACACCTTGAAGGAAAGGAAAGAGGGAAGGAACCAAGATTGGGCAGGAAGTGCTCAGAGCATGAGGAAGACCTGATAAAGTCTTAGTCAACCCAATGGGGAGTTTCAGAGCAAAGATTGCCAGCAGAGCCCCACATTGGGCAGAAATGGCCGTGCCCAATACCCCTGCGATACTTCCTCACTGGTTAGGAGAGGTGTGCGGCTCTGGCTCAAAAACCAGGGTGGATCCTGCAGATACTAAAACTGGAAGTTGTCAGCTGATTGTGCTCCTCACAGCTGAGAAGGAAGTTCTTTCTTGGCAGGAGATTGATGTCCTCTCCTCTATGACTGACATAACCAGTTTCCTCAACCCACCCTGCACTTCCTACAGCAGACTGTGGTGGTGGATCCTTAGAACCTACACTTCAACAAGCTTGCCAGGTGATTCCGATGCACCCTGAGGTTTGAGACCTTCTGGGAATTCGCATGCATCCCGTCATGTATGCTGTCCCTGGATGTCATAGTTCCCCCGAAGATTCACCTAGATCTGTATGCATTAGGAATGTCTTTGGGGTGAAAAGAACAGAGCACCCAATAAGCAGAGGCTTAAGAAAAAAAAGATATTTAAATGTTTCACAAAACAGGAAGTCTGAAAATAGGTCATCCCAGGATTTGGTCCAAAGGCTCAATAGCGTCATCAAAGACTCGGGCTCTTTGTGTCTCTCGGCTCTGCCCTCCTCAAGGTGACGGTTTCCTTTCTTAAGTTTGTCAACTCATCACCACAGACTGCAGCCACACTTCCAAACATTATATCTTCAAACATTTGGAGATTCAAACAGGAAAGAAGAGGTTGAAAAGAGCTCTTATTTTATCAGAGAGGAGACTCTCTCCCAATTGTGCCCCAACCGACTTCCTCATGTTTTGTAGGAGAACATGACTGAAAACGTGAGTTCTAAGAATCACCATAACTGGCTTAGACCATTGTAATTCAACTCCTAGGGCTAGGGACACTGTCATCCAGAGCTAGGGACACTGACAACCAAAATGAGAGCTACATTAGGAAGAAATGGATCCCATCCAGAGCCCACAGAAAGGAACACAGTCCTGCCAATATCTTCATTTTAGCCTTTCGAGAGCCAAGTCAGACTTCTAACACACAAAACTGTGTGATAATCAATTAATGTTGTTTAAGCCACCAAGTTTGTGGTAATTTGCTACAGCAGCAGTAGAACAATCATACAGGATACTGGAGGGAAGGGCCTAGGAATTCAGGCAATGAACTTGAGTTTAGGTCAAGGATATGGCTATGGGTGGGAGTCTGAGCTGAGGCAGTCAACCAGATTATTGGAAGAAAACACCTCTGAGAACTAGACAGTTTGAAACCAAAATTTGGTTGTGCTTTCTATATATAGGTCAAAATGATGTGGCAAAATGTGAATGTATTCGAGTTCTTTTGTTTGTTTGTTTTTTTTCACTAGCAGGCATACCCAGCAAAAATGTTTTTCCTCGTCTTCCTGCAGCTGATCTTCATTAGTGTTTACTGCTCACTGGTATAAACTGTGCTACTCAGAACTGGATTAGGGGGAGATCTGGTCTAAATTAAAATGTAATAAATGAGCGCTGCTTACATTTCCTCACACCCTCCCTTCTGCACACACACATCAAATTACTCTGGAAATGAAATGCAAAATAAAACAAGGAAAGATTCTGTTCTTCATTAACGTGTAATTATAAAATGCTGGGGCTCCCCTGCTGGGTGAAGTAAAGCCCATAGCAGGGGTGGGAATGCTCGAGGGTGGGACGGCTTTGTCGCTGTTAACTATGGATGAATTATTACTTTCACATCTTTACGAAGAGATGAATAAAAATGAGGACTTAATAGGATCTGTATCGTCTTACGGAACCGTAATAATGTGAGGAGAGCAAGTGGGCAGGACTGTTCCTATTGCAAGAATAGAAGCAGTCTAGAATCATTGGATGCCTCTGTCATTGCGGTTTTTTTTTTTAAATAAGATAAGGAATTTAATAAGCAACTTCTAACTCAGCTTCATTCCCTATTTTAAACCACTTAGTCTTTTGTATAAAAGTAGAAAAAGTGGTAGATATGATCTTGATTTACTTAAATGTATTTTAAAGATATTTGAGGTCTCAGCACTGGAAGAAGAGAGAGGCTGCGCAGGGTACTGCTTGGTTCCAGGATCAGACAGACTTAGCGTATCAGGCCAGCTGTGAGGCCAGGTCATGCTCTCACAGGTTCCGTTTCTCTCTCTCTGGGTAATGGGTGCAATAACAGTTTAACCAGCCGAACAGGATTATTATGGGAACTTGATGAGGTTATTGATTAAAAAAACAAAACAAACAAACAAAGAATGCCTTCACAGTACCTGGTACTTCGCTTGAAGAAGGGAGATTAATGTCCTTATCATCTCTATTCTTGGAAGTGAAATATGGAAAAGAGATAAGACCTGTGTTCCTCATTCCATCTCCTTTCCTCCCAACCCTGGCCTTCTTGGATTTAATTAAAACCTTTGTATTTGATCTAAAATTTGGCCATCAAAAAGTCACTTCTTTCTACAACGCTTTCACAAGTTCTAAATAAGAAGGAAATACTGACTGGTTTTCTTATTCATATAATGATGAATGAGATATTTGTAAGGATACTTTGGTAAGAAGATATATAGATATATTTTTTTCTTCAATGAGCTTATAAGTACTCTTTAAGGATGAAGATGCACTTTCCAATATGGTAGTCACTAGCAACATGTGGCTATTTAAATTTAAATCAATTAAAATTAAATAAAATTAAAAATTCAAATTTCTTCATTGCGCTAGCCACATTTCAAGTGCTCATAAGCCCATGCACTCCTACTGGCTACCACAATGGGCAGTGAACATACAGAACATTTCTATCACTGTTCTATTGTGTTCATGCTAACTGGCTTAAACTGGTGTTCAATATACACAGGGTAAAAAGGAAAAGGGGTGGGGACACGGTGTTGAAACACAGGGTGGGAAGGGAAGGAAGAGAAATTTTATGGATTGCATAAATTTGTGCTGGCTGATCTGACATCTTGCTGTAATTAGAACACTAGACACTGAACAATATTTATCACCCATATATTGTCTGTGGAGGGTGTGAGAAAAAATATTTTTAAGCTGTTGAAAATTTTGATGATGTACTTCCTTGTGCATAACAGAAATTTACTCATTTGTCAGATATTTACTGAGTACCTCCCATGTGCCAGGAAAGTGAGTCGCGTGAAGATCTGGGAGGAAAGTGTTCCAGGGAGAAAAAGCTAGATCAGGTTAGGAAAGATCAGGATGTGAAGATGGGGAATGGACTAAAGAGAGAAGGTGGGGTTAAGTAGATTGATCCGAGAAGGTAGCCCCTTGGGAGGGGAGATTTGAACAAGACTTAAAGGAGGTGAAGGAGAGACCCACGTGGTTGTCTAGAGGAGGAGTGCCTGCAAGGGCACATGTCCTCACGTACATTCAAGGCACAGCAAGAAGGTCATTGTGACTAGAGCAGAGAGAGCAAAGAGGAGAGGGAAGGGTTGTTACCAGACTGAACGGGTCAGTTTGTGCACATAAAAGCCCAATAAGACATGAACAGGAGTTTGCAGCTAAAAAAGTAAGGGTTTATTAAGAAAATGGCACCATCCCGAGTCACAGGTAGCTAGCTCATGCTCAGAGACCTGGCCCCCGAGGACTCCCGGGGATGGGTTGTACAGGGGGTGAATCTTGGATCATGGTGACTAAGGGAGTCAGGGACGTGGGCTTTACTGACTGGTTGGTGCCAGCTTACGGGGTGGTTGACCAGTGCACCTGGTCCTGATGTCAGCCGTGGGATCACTTTGTCTGGTTTCCCAAGGGTGCCGTCTTTGGGGTCATTCTGGAGCTGAAACACGACCGAAGCCTAGATACTATCTTTAGGTTTGACTGAAGGCTTATCTGTATGGTCGGCAGACCTGAGGCGGAATGCTGACCAGAAACTCATTGTCCCGAGGGCTTCATGATTCAGTAAGGGAGAGGGAGGTGGATGAGTCACGGTGCTAGGTGAGGCCACTTTGAGTCAAAGGCAAAAAAAATCAAAAGAGCAGATTAAAGAAAATAAGTTTCTTGTGTGGTTACGGGGATGAGGTCTAAGAGGTAATGGAGAAGGAGGATCGGATGAAATTTAGTTTAATGGGGCGTTGTTATTAACTTTGTTTTTTACTTGGTCACCAAGTGGTTTTTAAAGCAAGACAGACTGATCTGACTTACGTCTTAAAAACAGTCCTCTGGATTCTGAGTTGAGAGGGTCGTGGTTTAGACAAGGGTGGTAATAAGAAAGTTGGTGAGAAATGATGGATTCTGGATAAATTTTGGTAGAGCCCACATACGTGTTGACAGACTGCATGTGTTGTGTGACAGACATCAGGAATCAAGATGAATCATAAATTTTTGGTCTGAATAACTTCAAAGTTGGAGTTGCCACAACTGAGATGCAGAAGACTGTAGGTGGAGCAAGTTTTTCTTTTTTGGTGGGGCAGGGGAGGATGGATAAAAAATGCAATATTGGACATATGGAGTGTGAGGTGCCTTTAAGTGGAGAGGCTGGATAGGTGATTGAATATAAGAGTGTGGAGATCTCTCCAAAATTCAAGTGTTTGGAAGTAGAATAATATAAAAGTGGACAAACAGACCAGTAATGGGTATTTAAAGAAACCATCCAAACACATAGATATAAGCAACCATAAAATGATTAAAATCATTCATAAACATGTCTGGCTATGTGTAAGTTGCCCTTTCCCAAGGTGTTTGCAACTTGTTTGACAGAGAATGGAAATAATAATACAGACTTATGTACTCTGTTTTTTTTTATGTGAATCCTGCATTTTATTGTTCAGATCTGCTTAAAGCAATACATACACAAGCTGGCATTAAACAACAGCTCTGTCTGTCTTGTTCAGTACAATAGCCCTGAGTCACATGCTCCTCAATGGAGCACTTGAAATGTGACTAGTCCTAATTGAGGTGTGCTGTACTTGTGAAATACACATCTGAGTTCAAAGATTTAATACGAATGAATGCAGAATCACTCACTAGTAAATTTTAAAATATTGGTTACATGTTGAGATGATGTCTTGGCTATACTGGATTAAATAAAATGCTGTGGATAAACAAGGGGCCACATACTAAACCTGACAAGCTCAGGGGAGGGTTGCACGGTGGGCCTTGCAAACTCAGAAATGGGAAGGAAGTAACCACACGGGATGGTCTGAAATTAAAACTTCCTAAGTAAAAGCAGCTCATGGCAAGCAGGCATGTCCTAGGCCGGCATTCTTCCCTAGCAAATATCAAATCTTTATCTTAACTGAGTCTCGGGGGTTGTCTCTCCCCATCCCCTGCCGCCCCCTCCGTCTATGATAACATACCTGGTAACAGTAACTTCGGAATATCAAAGTAATTTCCTTTTCTCCGGACTCCTGGAGGCACAACCACTGCGCCAGAGCAGAGACCACAAATCCCCTCCTTGTTACTATCATCACGCTAATTGTTAACTGTCTTATTCCCACCTATCCCAGAGCTTCCCCTCTTTTGCTTCCCCCTATCTCCCTAATCTATCACCAGTGGATTTCATGTAAGACCCTTGCAGCTCTTCCTTTGATGGTAATGTATAAAATAAGGTGCAAAACTGCCATTCTCTGGAGCGGTTTCTCAGTCTGTTGAGATTTTGCTTCCCAGCAACTGTCGTCAGTTTGACTCAGATAAACTCACAAAAATTATTATAGGTTTGGATGTTTCTTGCATTGACAGTGCATTCTTAAAATTATGTACCTATTGTTCACCCATTTCTTTTTATCTTTTTAAATGTTACTAGAAAATTTAAAATTACAAATGTGATGCACCTTATATTTCTGTTGGATAATGCTGGTGTAAAGTGCATCTCTTAGGCTTAAATTTTTGTAAACAAATGGCTTGTCTTAGGAAGAAAGTTGTTTGTAACATTTCTTTCCATTGATTACTTTATTGTGAAGAAGAGGATCCAGAAGTCATCAGGCCTTCCCCACTGTAGCAGGAGACTCTGAAACCCATCCTAAAACAGAAGCCACATCACAAGCCTTTAGATTGGTAGTGTCCCCACCCGCCACCGCCAGATTAAAAGTGGTAATTATGTCCACATTGTCTGACTAAATGCTGCTGGTGTGTGACATAAAAGCTGGTTTCAGGCAACTCTTTCCTCCCTGAAAAGATAATAAAGGTTGGGGCTGAGCCCCCACAGCTCTCCTGTGTGGCTTGACACCTCCATGGCAGCTACCACTTGCAGAATAAGAGGGAAGAATGGTTCTGAGAACCCCTGGGAAGTGTGTGTAGGGGGACCCCCGCTGTTCTCTAAAAGGCATTCTAAGGAAAGACTTCACAGAAAATCAATTGCTATCACTTAAGACCTTTCCTTTAACTCACTATATTCTATTGTAGTGTCATTTTTTTTCTTAGAATGGGACAAAGCAATGTGTGAAAAATTGTATACTGTTCCTGTGGTGTCTTTGAAAGCAAGTTTATAAATTCCTAATATGCATTCCTATTAGTCAGGAATCTCAAAGAGAAGGGGGTGTCAATAAAAATCACCCACTAGACAGACGACAGTTATTGAAGTGGGGAGAAAGGGCATCTTGGCAACAGAAGGATATGGTTCAGGAAAGATGACGTGAATTTGGAGAAAGGAAAAGCGTGGAGGCACAAAGCACCCCCCCGCCCACCCCCCGTGCAGTTTCTGAATCAGGCTGCCTGGCCCTTTCATGCCTTTGCTTCCCTGTGGCTTGAGCCTTTCATTCTCCGGGGGAGTCAAAAGGAGATTTCTGCTGCAAAGACCAGGTCCCGTTAGTCTACAGATTCACCTTGTTTGCGCTCTCTGTGCGCCCAATACTCTTTATTCTTAAATCAGATTTTTAAAGTACACCAGCCACTTTTGCCCCAACATGTATGGATTTTGTATCCAATAGCCTGGATTTTAGAGGCACGCAAAACCTGATGTGTAACCCAGGTCTGTTATTTCCCAGCCGTTGGACCTTAGGGAGCTGCCCAGTCTCTAAGCTCTCTTTCGAGTCTGTAACTGAGAGCGCTGATAGTCTTCGCCCTGAGGGCTGCTGTGGTCGGGACCAGAGAGGGTGCCAGGCTGAGGGTCTGGCACATCAGAAGTGCTCCGAAATGTTAGCTATTATTATACTTATTATAATAAAAATTAGACACAATTTTAGGGAACAAACTGTAAAATAAGCATGTCTGTAGTTCACAGATAATTAGAATTTTACATTACTCAATCTGTCTTATTTTGGCATAAGGCATTAAAGTCTTTACCAGGCACTTGTCTGACAGGCATGGGGGCCAACCAATTTGTCATTCCTTAGGTGTGAATAACGAAGAACAGGCCCAGTATGCTCCTTAATTCATTCATTCATTCTCTCTCTCTCTCCTAATAGCCAAGGGTTAATATAATGAATCAGTAATTCTGAACATTTGTATACAGTATAATATGTATCTGGATGCTGCCTGCTGGCCTTGAAAAGCAAGCTCCTTACAGAGCTGGAGGGGAGGGGGAGGTGTACGTTGTATCCATGTGGACTAAGGACCTCTCTATTTCCTTCTATGTAAAAATAATTCCTAGGACTTTTACTAGGGGATTAAAGGGTTATACACCTTAGATCACTAGCTGGCATATGTTATTCATTATTTTGGATATTCTTGCTGTTGGAAACCCTTGGCTGATTATGACTAGTGCTTTCCAGAGTCACGGGCTGCATAGACTCAAGAGACTATAGTCCTGATATGGCCCCAAATCACCCACAGGACCTTGGGTCTGAAGATTTCACAAAACCTGTGCCTATCTCCAGAATCCCAGAATGTCTGCTTTGTGCCGGGGACTCCCAGGCCCCCAGAGGCAAAGCTGTTTCACAGCCTGTGTCCAACAAGCTCAGGCCTGCAGCACAGGGGAATTGGTTAGAATTTGCCCATTAAAATTGTTGCTCTGACCTTCCAGGGATCTTCCTGTTGCTATACAGTATTTTAGCAGAAAGATTGCAATACAATACATTGGGACAAAGCCAGGTCAAAATCTTCAGGCTTTGGGGGGACCTCTGTGGACAAGGAAGAGAGGAGCTTTTCATTCCTGTCTGCTCTGGCGGGAGGAGAGCAGGCCGAGAACAGGAGTGAATTGAGCCGCTGAGAGATCCTCCAGCTGCTCAGTGGACGGCGTGATGACTGGGCCTCAGGAGAGTCGAAGAGCATGCTCCCTGGGCTGGGAAGTGAAGGCCTTCCACTCTCCAGACCGGAGAAGCTGCAAATTGAAGTGGTTGAGTTTGAGATCAGGCTGCCCCTGGGGCTCGTCCTTTTCACTCGAAACCTTTCGCCTGCTCCCTCCCTTCCTCACAAGGGCACTGCGGGTGCCAAGAGGAGAAGGGGAGGTCGTGGGCAGGAGAGGAGGGACAGAGGTGTGGCAGTAAAGGGCACTGCCGCCAGTTCCCTGGGGATAGAGAGGTTAAGGAGGGGGTGGGGTGGAGAACAAAGGCAGGGGAAGCAAAACAGATTGGATTAACAATCACTTACTGAGGTATTTGTTGGAGGAAATAATAAATGAAGCACTTCCTATGTCTTTTCTCCCTCTGTCTGGGGGCAGGTGCGCCATGGTCCCCGTCACGGAGATGAATGAGAAGAGATACAGCAAGCTTAAGGCACTTGTCCACAGTCACGGGTTCGTTAGGTTGGAGAGTTAGGGTTCAAACCAGGCTGGTCTCTAAAACCACAGTGAGCTCCCTCCCGCCGGCCCCTAGCCTCCAACCCCAGTGGAGAACTGAAAGTTCGTCCTTTCAAATACAACAATGGGTGGACTAGGCTAGGGAGACAGGAGCATGTATCTTGTTTGGCAGGGAAAGTTGACCGAGAGGCTGAAGTTGTTCCAGAGAGCAGCTGTAATAGAATGTAGCTTAGATCTCCCTCTGAGAAATGAAGGGATCCCTCAAGCTCACCTCCCGCCCACCCCCCAGGGGCACCTGCTTCTGAGAGAAGGAGAAAGGGAGCAGAGGGGAGCAAATTCTCTAGGTTCCTGGGTCCGGACGCTGTGCAGCGATGGGCCCTGGAGTCATGCCGCTCAGCTTGCTCAGTGCAGATCCCTGTGGTGAGTCCTGAGAAAAGCAAGCTGGTCACAGCCAGATCTCCTCCTTAAGGAAATGGCAGCTCCTGAAGGGATGAGGTGCACACGTGAGCACTAGTCAGAAAAATTCAGATCCAATATCACTGGCATTCAGTGGAGGGAGAAGTTACTTATGATGGGCTTCCAAGGGAAAGCTTCATGGAAGGGTGGGATCTAAAGAATGGGTGGGATCTCGAGCCAAGGATTGACAGGCATTCGGGGCAGAGAAAAGGGCTAGAGGTTGGAAAGTATGGAGGGTGTGTGAAGAGCACTGTGTGCACTTTGGTTTGGTTTGACTGCCAGTGAGGGGGTAAGTGGGAGGCAATGGCAGAGATAGATGAGGAGGGCCTCGAAAGTCACTTTATTCTGAGGCAATGGAGACTCACTAAAAATGTTTGAGCAAGGGGTGCTATGGTAAGTCCTTTGCTTAGGAAGATTATTTTACTCTTCCTCACCTTTGCAGCACTGGACAAGAAGTGGGTGAAGGAAGGGAGACCGTGGTGGAGGCTTCTGCAGCAGTTTTGAAAGACAGGCAGAAAGGTTTGGGACTGGAGTCATGGCCTATGGGATTTCCTCTGCCTGGAACACATTCCCCTTCTTTGTCTTACACCACTCGTCACTTAGATATCCACCTAAATGTCACTTTCCTGGGAAGTCCTCCTCAACTGTCCTTGTAGAGACCTTCGTGACCTCCTTTGCTCCATTACAACACATATTATAACCACAATTAAATGATTTCACTTGTGGCCATTTGTCAGCATTCTGTCTTTTATAAGACTGTGAGCTCCATGAGGCCAGGGCTGGGACTCTGCTCCATACTGCTATATCGCCAGAGCCCAGGGTTGTTCCTGGACCACAGTGTGTGTTTCACCTGCCTGTGGAATGAATAAGTAGGAGTAGAGTAGTTTAGGGTAGGGTGTGAAATAGGATTCAAGTACTAAGGTATATAATTGGCTGGATATAGCAACTGATTGTGCAAGGGAGGGTAGAAGGCTAAGACAATGTCAAGGTTTGGAACCCATAGGTTTTTCCTGGGCTCAATCCAGTAATACAAAGAAAGTAAGAAAAGGGGGCTGGAGAGGGGTGTAATAAGTTCAGTTTTTAAAAATAACACACTAGAGGATCAGCCACGTGTAAATGTCTAATAGGCATTTGAAAATACAAGTCTGGAAACTAGGAGAGAATTCTGGGCTACCAGTTGAGGGTGCGAGGGTAGACACTGGGTTTGCTCCCCTCGGGTCCTAGTTCTCCTGTCCTGCTTGTGGCAGCACCATTGGGTATGTGGGAAGTCATAGCAATGTGACTGTATTTGTCCGTTGAAATATAAGTCAAATGTGTGCGTCATTTCTAGATGGACATATTGAAGAGCTAGTGTGAGATTCCCCATCTGGTCTGTTAACATCTGCTGTCACATCAGCAGCATTCCCCATGGGACAGGCTTCTCAGGCAGGGTGCAGAAGTGAGGATGAAGAGGAGAGCACGCTGCCAGTGTGCACTGGACACACAATGTAAATGAAATAAACCTTTGATGTTTGAAGGCACTGAGGTTTTGGAGTTGTTTGTTATAGCAGCATAATCTAGTCTATCCTGACTGATACAAGAACCATGTACATAATGAAGTCATTCAGTCAGTTCAGGACTTACCTGTGAGTGTCCCTATAATCACATCTTCTTTGACTCTGGCCATCTTGCTTCTCTCTTATGAGGTCCCTTGTGATTACAGTGAGCCCATTTGGATAATCCAGGATACTCTACTCATCTCAAGATTCTTAACTTAATCACACCTGCAAAGTATCTTTTGCCATGCGAAGTAGCTATACTAGTCTACCTAACAAAATACCATAGACAAGGTGGCTTAAACACCATAATTTATTTTTTTCACAGTTTTAGAGGCTAGCAAGTCCAAGAGCAAGGTGCTGGTCAGTTTGGTTCTTGGTAAGAGTATCTTCTGGCTCGCAGATATCTGCCTTTTTCCAGTGTCCTCACATGGCCGAGGCAGTGAGCTCTGTGGTATCTCCTCTTGGCCACTGGTTGGTTTAGCAAAGTGGAAATATCTGGGTATCCTACTCTGGTGGCATAGTAGAAAGGAATGCCTGACTGGAGTAGCTTCAGGAGGGAAGAGGAGAGAGGTAGAGGAGTGGACACAGTAGTGAATGGAGGAAAAAACACATCAAATAACTTTGTAGGGAATTTTGATCAAAATAAGAGCGATGAAAGCAGTGGTATCTGATGTTGTCATCATCAGCATCATCATTGATTTGATACCTTTGCAAATATTGACTAACACCTTTCATGAGCCCCAGAAGGTAGGGGAATCAAAGAAGGATAAAGTAAGAGTCTGCAGGTGCTTTGGTCCTAACCACCGTGATTCAATAGAGACATTCCTGAAGGAATTCATATGGCACAGATATCCTGAATTCTGATAGTGCTGCCAATAGTCTTTCCTTCTTCCCTTCTCTCTTTCCTTTTTACAGCTTATTTTCACTTATTTATTTATTCTTGCCTTCATTCTTTCCACAAACACATATTAGCCCCCACAAACTTTGAAACTTGGGTCCAGCAAGGGGGATTAGCATAAATTAGCAAACAGTAAAATTCTGTTTCTTTTTTTTTTTTTTAAGATTTTTTTTATTTATTTATTTTTAGAGAGGAGGGGCTGGGGAGAGAGAGAGAGAGAGAGAGAGAGAGAGAGAGAGATCAATGTGCGGTTGCTGGGAGACATGGCCTGCAACCTAGGCATGTGCCCTGACTGGGAATCGAACCTGCGATGCCTGGTTCGCAGCCCGTGCTCAATCCACTGAGCTATACCAGCCAGGCCAAAAATTCTGTTTCTTAATAAAATTTTTTATTTTATCTTCTGTACTTAAGAATGAAAATATTCTTAAATTTCAAAACCAATTGGTTTTGCCCTAGCTGCGTGGCTCAGTGGATTGAGTGCCAGCCTGCAAACCAAAGGGTTGCTGGTTCAATTCACAGTCAGGGCACATGCCTGGCTTGTGGGCCAAATCCCCAGTGGGGAGCATGTGAGAGGCAACCACACATTGATATTTCTCTCCCTCTCTTTCTCCCTCCCTTCCCCTCAGTCTAAAAATAAATAAATAAATAAATCTTAAAAAAAAAAACAATTGGTTTTATCTGCCAAAAACACACTCCCTGATTAAGTTGCAGACATTCCTCTGCATAGTTTTACTTGCAAATGTTTCTGTTACACAGTTTTTAGAAGTATTTTTTGGAGAGCAAAGTCTGGGTAGCAACAGGCAAACAATTTATGTAATGAATTCATCAACTTAAACTGATAACTATTCTTTTTTAATTTTTAAAGCTGCCCTCTTAAATGAATGGGGAAATTTCATATATGCTTCTAATTTTTTTTTCAGGGCTTCACATTTCTGAATTTCATTCTTTCTTAATTTTGCTGAACTCCAGAATCTTCCCTTCCCTCATTCATAGACTTACTCTTTATTTTTTTCTTGCATGTCACAGTGACTTCTCCCTAGTCTTTTTGTTTTATCTCTGTTCCCGGTGTGGCTAATAACTATTGGGTCTTTCCTTACTGTCCATTTTATGATACAGCAGTGTCCATCCTGCGGGCTGCGTGTGTCCCAGGATGGCTATGAGTGAGGCCCAACACAAAATCATAAATTTACTTAAAACATTGTGAGATTACATGTTGCAATGTATTTAATGAGTGGCCCAAGCCAACTCTTCTTCCAGTGTGATGCAGAGATGCCAATATCATTCTCCCTTGCTAGGATAATTTTCCCACATCTTGTGATCCCCTGTTAGAAACTTAACAAACTATTTCACTGGAAACTTCTTGGTTTAAATAAAGGAAACAGAAAGAATTTTTACAGCCTTGACATTTACCTGTCCAAATGCTATCCCATGAACTACCTAGAGCATTGTTTTCTAGTCTGGGTGCCATATCTGAAGAAGACCCATGATAAATTGAAACATGCCCATTGACAAGTGATCAGAAGTTGGAAAGCCATGTCAAGAGGAATGATTGAAAGATCTTAGGATTTTTTTTAATTTTTTTGAAAAAAGAAGTCTTGGGTGGGAGTAGAGCGTGAGTAGCCAGAGACAGCAGATTAAGGGAGAGTTTGGCTGGGATGGGGACTACTACTATGGACCAAATTGGGTGCCGTCTCAGGAAGATACTGGTACTTGGGATGAGGGTGGGGCAGTGCCCCGAGAGACACTCAAGGGACAACTGGCTGTTTTTAAGCTTGGCCATTAGTAGAAAGAGCACTCACCCATTCCCTGCGTGTACCTGACCATGGCTTCTGCTATTTTTCCCAGTTAGACCTCAGAGGCTGAGGTGGTTAATGGCCTCAAAGGACTAAAGATAGTTCCACACATAGAAATCACGGGGCAATGTAAGAAAACAAGTACCAGGAGAGAATAACTGCAAAGAGAAAAACCTGAGGTAGGAGGAGACCTATTGACAGATGTGAATAGGAATCTTAATCCTAAGTAGGACATTGCAAATATGAAACAAGAATGGATAAGTTTGCTCTGGCCAGGTGGCTCAGTAAGTTGGAGTGTCAACCTGTGTACCAAAGAGTCATGGATTTGATTCCCAATCAGGGCACTTACCTCGGTTGTGAGTTCAATCCCTGGTTAGGAGTTATATGGGAGGCAACCAATGAATGTTTCTCTCTCACATCGATGTCTGTCTCTCTCTCTCTTTTTTCTCTCTTATCCTTTCCTTCCCTCTAAAATCAATAAAAACATATCCTTGGGTGAGGATTAAAAAAAAGAAATGATAGTTTTGCAGCAAAGTCAACCAGAGATACTAGATATACAAAATGTAATTCCCCAAATAAAGAATAAGTTGAAAAGCTGATTGACTGCCAAAGGGACAGAATCTAGAAGCCAACCCATATGTGCTGGGGGCTTGATGTAGGTATGCAGCATCATAATACAGTGGGAGGAAGAGGGATCACTCATCATTAGTCTCCAGAAAACTGGTTCACGGTATAGGGAAAACTTACATTAGATCTCAATCTTTTTTTAATGGGTTAAAAACCAGATACAGAAAAGAAAGCTACATATCTATTACAAAAACAGTAGAATATTTTTTGTAACATTGGGATGGACAAGGATTTCTTAAGATGACAAAAAGTGAAAACCATAAAAGAGATAACTGATGAAATTAATAATCCCAAAATTAAGGATTTCTTTTTATTTATTTATTTTATTTTTTAGAGAGGGAAGGGAGGGGGGGAGAGAGAGAGAGAGAGAGAAACATCAATGTGCGGTTGCTGGGGGCCGTGGCCTGCAACCCAGGCATGTGCCCTGACTGGGAATCGAACCTGTGATGCTTTGGTTCGCAGCCCGCGCTCAAACCATTGAGCTACACCAGCCATGACTCCCAAAATTAAGGATTTCTAATACCATAAATAAAGTTGACAGGCTATAGATTGGAGGTAACAAATTGGATAACTGACAAAGACATATTTAGAATACACAGATATCTCCTGTAAATCAGATAAAGAAAAAAGTATAGCAGACCCTGCTGATGCCCTGTCCACACCCCTGAGCCCACCTCTGCATTCACCCGCAGCCCTGGTGGACTGTGGGTTTCTTGCATTGCACAGCTGCTCACCTCAGTTTGGGAACCTCTCTCTTGGCCTGAACGTTCTCTTAGGTCCTGTAGGAATATGCTCAATTTAGGTGCAGTGAAAACTGGAAGTGCTGGTGGTTGAATCTCTGCAGGGGCAGCCTCAACCAATGAGGACCAAGGGGTAGTGTATAAATAGCCCAGCTTCCCCATTTCTTGGTGTGTCAATTCTGAGGAGTGTTACATGATGCCTCCAAGGGTTCCCAGGAGGGCTACACCTCAGTTGCCCAGCAGCAACCTGCTCATGACCTACCCTTTATTGGATTTCTTCCTTCCTTGTCTTACTATTTTTACTCCTTCACTTGTGCTCCTGAATAAATGACCTGCACTCAGGTCTTTGTCTGAAGGTCTGCTTTCTGGAGGACACAAATTAGCATAGACATAAATAAACCTTTCAGAGAATGGGGAATATGAAAGGCTAACAAGTGTGGGAAGAGATGCTCAACTTCAGTAACCAGAAAAATAAAAACCATGTCAGGAACTATAACTTTACCCCTAAAAGTTTGGGGAAAATTAAAAATACAGATTTTATAAAATGCTTGTGAGAATGTAGAAAAATAGAATCCCTATATACCACTAGTGCAGCCATTCGGGAGAATAATTCACAGTGTGTAGTGGATTTACATATATGCACAGACTACAATCTCACAAATCCTCTCCTATGCACATGCCCCATGCAAACTCTCACACATCCAGTCCCACCTGGTCTACAAGTCAAGCCTGGTCTTCAGTGCTCCTGGTAATCCTACCATATTTCCCATGTCCATCTATTTCCTTTTAAACTTCCCTCCTCTAATGCCTTCTCTTCCTTCCTCACATTCAGCTGATGACCTCATGTATTGCTGAATTGAGAATATGGTAGCAAAAGTATTTCCATGTGCTCCTATCTCCAAATCTACCAGTCTGTCAGAACATGTGCCCGTATCCTCTGTCTTCCTCCCTTCCCCACACTAACTCCTCCCATCTCTCTCACCTTAAGGACTTTGCCCTGGATTGTTCTTTCTCCTGCGTTATGTTTTTTTCCCTCCCAGTTAGATCATTCACATCAGCATGCCGTTATCGTCCTCATATGGGGGAGGAGGATGGGAGAGAAGAGAGGAGGGAGGAGAAGAAAGGAAGAACAAAGGGAAGAAAACCTTCCACTTTTATATGGGGTGGGGGAAAAGTAGGTTTACAGTTGTAAGTATGCAAAACACTGTTTATTCTTGTATTATTATTTATGAATTATCTTTTCCATGTGAACAACTGTAGACCTACTTGCCCCACCCTGTACATGCCCCTCATTTTTTTGCTCCCCTCTTAACAGCAAAATTTGTCCAAAGAATTGTCTGTAATTCTCAGTCTGCCCTTGACTGGGCCCATCAGTATAATTTGACTCAATTGCTGATGTCCTCCTTGAAACCCTTTCTTCACTGCTCTAGGGACATTTGTCTTGGGCTTGACTCTTCTGTCTCATGTTCTTTACTTCTCACTTTCCCTTGTGGCTTCCTCGTAGTCTTTCTAGTCCTTCAACCTGTTCTCTTCTCAGTGTGCACTCACTCCTAGGTAATCTCGGTTTTAACGATTCATACGTACCAGAATGACGTCCCAAAGTTATCTCCAGCACAGACCTTGATCCCAAACTCCAGAGGTCAACTACTTACTTGACAGCTCCTCTTGGATGTCTAATAAGCATTTCAGGCTTATAATGTTAACATCAAACTATTGATCTAACCCTGAAACCTGTTCCACCGCTGTCCCCTCAAAAATCCTTCCCACTTCACTCAAAATGGAAGCTTGAGTCCTTACCTTGGCACACAGGACTCCATCTGATTTGGCTCCAGCCCACCCCTATCATCTTATCTGTCACCGTCCTCCCCTGACTCATGCTGCTTCAGCCCCACCCAGGGCTATTTCTGGAATATGTCTTGAACCTTCTCACCTTGAGGACTTTGCACTTGCTGTTCCCTGAGCTTGGATGGCTCTTTTTCCAGATATCGGCATGGTCCACTCCCTCACTTTATTCAAGTCTCTCTCAAATGTCACCACAGTCACGACAAGGCCAGTACCCTTCATTGCTCTCTGTTCTCTCATCCTGATTTACTTTCTTCTTTGTACTTATAACCTAGAATTATATATTTGTCTATTTATTATCTCACTTTCCTAAAGTAACGGAAGGGGCTTTGTCTATTTTTGTTTATGCTGTATGCCTAGCACCTAGAAGTAGACACCTGATAAGTACTTATTGAATAAAGGCATAGAAATGAGAACCAAACAAAGATTTTTATCCCAGAATTTTTCATAGCAAAAATACCTTGAAACAATCTTAATGCCTTTCAATGAGAATGGAGAAAAAAATGCAGTCTAAATAAAAAGAATGAACTATTATTTAGCTGTTACAAGGAATAAATTAGATTCATATAAACATATATGCATGTATCAACATGGATAGATCTTAAGAAGAAAAAATTCAGGTGGAAAGTAAGAAGCAGGATAAGATGCAGGGTATAATACTGGCTGAATACTTGGAATGGAGGATAAGGATCCAATTTTCAAATAAAACAAATAAATAATAAAATACAACAGATAAAATAATGGCTCCTCCATGGACTAATGATGGTAGTTTGTTATGGACTGAGGATTTTGTTCAGTTCAGTTGTATGAGAAAAAAATGAGTTGTCCCTGGGAAATATTTGCTTCACTGGAAAATAAGGGACAGAATTCCTGAGAGGTATTGGTGAGACAAAGAGGGCGTGACCAGACCAGGGAAGAACTTGTGGGAGCAGTGGGACTAGTACATGCCCTGAAGGGCAGAAATGATATAAACAGAAGGGGAGCAGTAGGACGTTCCAGTGGGACAGAGAGACACGAACAAAGGTCAAGAAGTAGGAAAGCTGAAAATATAGGGACAGAATCAGTCAGCCTCAGCAGGTGGTTCGTGGGGTTGGGGAAGGGGGAGAATACAGAAGATAATATAAAAAGTACTAAGAATGATGGCACAATGCCTTTGATAAGGATGAGGAGTTTGGAGTTGATTCTAACATGAATGATAATAATATCCGACACACTGAATACTTACTATTGTCAAAAACTTCTGTAAGTGCTTTATGTTTTATTTCATTTAAATCTCACAGCAGCTCTGGAGCACCTCTCTATTTACTATATGCTGCCCAATTCATGACTCGTTCAACAAAGCCAATTAGATCTTTAAAATATAAAAAATAAATTCCACAGCAACTCTATAACACAGATTGTAATATTACCCTTATTCTATCAGCGAGACAAAGGAATATGAAGTTACCTTGCCCAATGTCACACAACTATTAGCGTGGAAGCCAGAATCTGACTTCAGTCATTCTGATTCCCAAATTCCCATTCAACCACTGCTCTGAAGTTCCTGCATCGAGCAGTAAGGATCTACTAAAGGTTTCTGAGCAGAATCACAAAATAACGGACATGGGATTTTAGCATGATGGGTTTACCAGAAGTGTGCAGAATGGAAACAGACGGTCTGTGAGGGGTGTATATGTGTGTGTGGTAATGTCAGTGTGAACTACTACTGACATGCCGCCAGTGAGATGGCATAGGAAGGGACTGATGGGGAGGCCAGTCAGGCAATCCATAAGTTGGTACTGTGGCCATACTCTGTGCTCGGAGTCAGGCTATGCTCTGGGATCAGCGTGGTGAAAGATACAGCCACGGGTAAATAACTAAGTGTGCCAACGACTGCCAGGTAAGAGGAATGTACGGGCCCAACTTAAAACAGAAAAGAGGGGTGGTCTCTGTATGTAATTACAGTTCTTCTTACTGAAATAAAAAATGCATAAGGTAGTCAACATTTCATAAACTTGAAAAATAATTTTATTTCTATATTCATATATTTATTAGTCATGAGAAAAAAATTAAAAAAGTTATTGTTTTAGAATTTTTCTCTATAACCCAAAGATACAATATTTGCCTTTAAAACACAGATGCCCTTTTAAGTTAATCATCTTTTATTTGATATAGCAAAGGAGGTAGTTTGATGGTCACCTAACTGACTGATGTAACTAGAAGTCTCAGAGATAATCTGGTCCTGTGATGAACAATTATATAGGTCTGTGTTTGTGGGTAATGAATGTGTTATCTTGAGGTTGCTTTCAGAAGTCAGAATGGAGAGACATTTTAACTGGAAGATCAAAGGTCCAACTCAAGAAAATCCAACTCCAGGCAGAGGTTGCCCAGAGGTACAGCAATTTTTATGAATATGTATATACTCACATGGAACATATTTTATTTACCCTATATAGTAGGTTATTTGAATTTCTTAGATGTTATTTTATTTATAAAATGTAAATGCACTGCTATCAAAATAACTATCATACCTGATACCTATGCAGGCATTTATCTTCTGTTTTTTAACGCAGGGATGCTTATGAAACAGACGTCTTCCCAGAAAGTTGTGCTTAAGCAACCTGTTAGTGATGAAAATCAAATTTTCTCAGCCATCATCTCCTTTCCTCAGGATATTACAGAATCTCTCCCTCGATCTTTTAGTGCCCCTCCCTTGCCCCTTCCCCAGCACATCCAGAATGAGCTTTCAACAAGTAGATTTGATTATATCACCCATCCACCTTACTATCTTTTACAGGCCTCTCATTGACCCTACCTGGAGGCCCTCCTGATCTAGCTGCTGCCTCCTACTACTGTTCACTGGGTACAGTTTATCACTCTGGGCTCAACCACGATGATCTCTTAATTCGTCCACGCTTCCTTCCACCTCAGCGCTTTTACATGTGCTGCCTCCCTCCTGAAACCCCACCCGCCAGCTCTCTCTCTGCTCACCCTTCAGCTCTCAGCTCAGAGGTACTTCATTTATATGTGTATGTCACCTCCTGTGTGCTAGGCAGTCATCTGGGTAAGGAGAAAACATTTTTCCCCTCATGAGATGATATTCTAGTAGGGGGAGGCACAAAATAAACAAAGGCGAAAATACGTCATAAGGCTAGATATGCTAAGAAGAAAAATAAAGCACAGTAAGGAAGGAGAAGCCAAGGTGAGGATGGGGTTGTTCTTTTAGACTGGTGGACAAGGGAGGTGCCTCTGCTAAGGGGACGTTTGAGCAGGGACTGGAAGGAAGTGAAGGAGTGGACAACAGGCACAAAGGCCCTGGAAATAGGAGTGCTTGTGGCTTGTTCAGGGAACAGCAAGGAAGCCCATGTGACTGGAGCACGCTGAGCAGCAAGGAGGACAGTGAGGGAGGTGAGGTCTTCAAGGCAACGGGAAATGGCTACAGATCACGGGGGACCTTGTGGGCCACGACAGGGACTCTGGATTCCTGCAGTTGATAAGGGGAGCTACTGCACGTGTCTGAGCAGACCAGTGACATGATTTGACTTTTGTTTTTGAAGGATCCCCTGGCATCTGTGTGGAAAATAGACAGCAGTAGAAGCTGGGAGCCAGTGAGGAGCGTACATGATACAGAGAAGTGAGAGGTAATGGTAAGTGGGACAGAGATGGTGGGGGGGGGCAGAAAAGTGAGCATTACGTAGATGTACCTCAAAGGTAGAGCAAATAGCCTTCTTTGAACCCCTCCCACAAACCAGGCCAGATTCCTTTGTCATATTTTCTCATTGAATCATTGACTTGGTTCTCATTCCAGTTAGTGATTGTATATTCTTTGTGTGATTATGTGATGGGATAACATTTAGAATTATTAATGGATACTTTCTGCCTCAGGGAGAGAGTGGACCTCTTAGGAAAAGGAGTCTTCTATTTTTTTGAGATTTAAGAATTTAGCACTGCTAGGAAGGGCCCAGCAAAGACAGTAGGTTGCAAGTATACATGATAGGCACCAGCAAGGCCTCGCACCTTCAGAATAAACTAAGGACTGCACAGGGTAGCAGCTAGTGGGTGAGGAGAGATAGAGAAGGTGAGAGAGCAGTGATCCCCATGGGTCCCTGTGACCTGGATCATGCCCTGTTCCTCCTAAGCCAATATGGTGGGCTGGAGAGAGGGAGGGAGCAGAATCTCCAGTTGAGATTTATGAGGTTTCATTACAGTTGGGAACTCAGCCTGGAGCAAGATCCTGAGATGTGGCATGGCCCCTGCAAAGAAGCACCATGTGGTGTGTGTAAGCAGACAGGACCGAAGGTGGCCTCACAAAGGCATGGCAGGATCTAGGAATGACACACAATCCTTCTTATATGTAATATAAATACCTGTAAAGTCCTGTACCTGTACCTGTGCTGTCAGATATGATAGCCACTAGCCAGGTATGGTTACTGAGCACTTGAAATGTAGTTAGTGGGACTGAGGAACTGGATTAAAAAATTAATTACTTTAAATTTAAACAACCGTAAGTGGTTACTGGCTACTGCACTGGAAGGTACAGCCTCAGATGGGCCATAGAAGTAGATGATTTAGTCAGCCCCGCAGTTTTCCTTGGCCCTGTGTGGCCACAAGTGGATGTACCACATTTTTATCTATTCATCAATTGATGGATATTTGGATTTGTTCTAATTTTGACGACTATGAATAGTGCTACTGTGAACATTTACATTCAGGTTTTTGTGTAGATATGCTTTTAATTCTCTTGGGTATATACCTTGGAGTGGAATCACTGGGTTATATGGTAACTCAGTCTTTAACTTTTCGAGAAACAGCCAAAATGTTTTCCACAGTGGTTATGCCATCAACAATGTGCAAGGTCCTCACTTTGCCAGATCTTGGCCAGCACTTACGTGTCTTTTTTAACTGTAGCCATTCTTTTGGGGTTGTAGTGGTATGTCCTTGTGGTTTTGATTTACATTTCCCTAATTACTGATGGTGTTGAACATCTTTGTGCACCCTGTTGCCACGTATGTCTTCTTTGGAGAAATCTATATCCTTTTACCCATTTAAAAATTGGGTTGTCTCTCTAGTTTGAAGTTGTAAGAGTTCTTTAGTTGTGCTGTATACAGGTGCAATATTGTCACGTTTTTTGTGGGTTTTCTTTTCACTTTTTTGGTGGTGTACTTTGTTTTTCCTTTTGATGCTTGCACTTTTGGTGCCATATAGAATAAACCTCTGCCTAATGCAAGATCATGAAAATTTACGCCTATGTTTTATTCTAAGAGTTTTAAGGAGATAAAGTGATGATATCTCATTATGATTTTGACTTGTATTTCCCTAATAACTAATGACATTGAGTATCTTTCATGAATTTATTGGCCATTTGTGTATCTTCTTTAAAGAAATGTCCTTTGCCCGTTTTTCAAATCGGGGTGTTTTTCTTTTTCTTTTTTTGTTGAGTTATAGAAGTACTTTATATATTTTAGATATTAAATTCTTATCAGAGATATAATTTGCAAGTATTTTCTCCCATTTTATGGCTTGTCTTTTCACTCTCTTGATAGTGTCCATAGATGCACAAAAAGTTTAAACTTTTATGAACTTCAATTTATCTTTTTGTTATTGTTGCTTGTGCTTTTGGTGTTACAGCTAATAAACCGTTGCCAAATTCGAGATCATGGAGATTTATATCTATGTGTTCTAATAGTTTAATAGTTTTAGCACTTGTCATAGTTCTTTTATCAATTTTGAGTTAATTTTTGTACATGGTGTGAGGCAAGGATCTAACTTTATTCTTTCATCTATGGAAATCCAGCTGTCCCAGCACCATTTGTTGAAGAAAATTAAGCACTTTTTGAAAACATCATTTTGGTAGCTGCATAGTATTCAACAGCGCATTGTCATTTGGGTGCTCATTCCTCCCTCCCTTGTGCTCTTCTAGATGTGCATATAATTTCTTCCTTGCCCACACCTTTCTTTAGGAAAACTGTCCAGCTCACAGCCCCAGAAAAAGCAGTCCCTAGAGATCTCATGATCATTGCCTTTGGGATGGCTGGTTGGACAGCAGGTAGACATGCAGCCAAAGCTGAGCCCATTAGATCTTTCCTTTGGGAATTTGACATTGGGCTACTGAGTCTGTGCCAGTTAGATGTGTGGAAATGAGTTTAAAGGTAATATAAACTCTGGGGATTGGGGTGATTATGATGACCTCTGTATGAAGGGGACAGAAGAAACTGACTATAAAAACAGAAGGAAATTATGTAAACACTATTAAAATAGAGGCTATGAGGAGTGGAAAGGTTTTCGGTTTGGTAACAATCCAATTCACATGAAACCCATAAGATTCTCCCCTTCCTTTCCTTTCTTTCTTATCTGGAATTAGTTTGACTGGATGTCTGTTCCTTCACAAACAAATTTCACCTAAATCTTGGTCACAAGAGACAGAAAATTTAACTGGGTTAAAAGAGCCAAAAAGACTCTTGTTCGCTCATATACCCCGCAGGTCCAGGGTATATCTTGATCTTGGACTAAAAAATGTCATCCAGACCTGGGTATCTCTATCTTTCAGTTCTACATACTCTGGTGTTCATTGAATTCCTAGCCTAGTAAGAACTCTTGTCTTTAATCTTCCTTATCTGTTAACAGTCTCAAAAGAAAAAAAAACTCCTTCCTGTAGCTCCTGCACAAGTCTGGGGCTCTCTCTGATTGTGACCATATTGTGTGAGTCATGGTGGATCCCTGAGCCAGCCGTAAGGGGATCTGGTGCTGGGTGTGAGTCATATGTCTACTCCCGTTGTAGGCAGAAACCTCATTGGAACCATGTTGACTGAAAATGAGGAAGGACATTTTCACAATGGAAATTCTGGATTCTGTTATGAAATAAAAGGAAGAATGGATGCTGAGTAGCCAAAGAAATAACAGAAGTCCACCACAGACATTTAGATTAATTCTAATATTTTGCTATTATGTACATAAGTATGTGTTGATATTTCATTATTTCTTTACAGTGTTGTTTAGTTCTGTTGCTGCATTATAAACCACCCCAACTTAGTGGCTTAAAACAACAACAGTGGTTTCTTACTCACTGTTCTGTGGGTTGACTGGGCTCAGCTGGGAAGTTTGGCCCCATGTGGCATAGCTGAAGTCACTCATGTGGGCGCATTGAGCTGAGAGCCTGGCTGGGGTTGCATCATCAGAGACAGGCTCTCTTCCTGTGATCTCTCTCCATGTGGCCCTTTATCATTCCACAGTATAGTGGGTGGCTGGCTCCCGAAAGGGAAAAAGGAAAGTACAAGATAAGACGCAGGCTCAGATATCCCAATATATCTCTTTGGCTTCCTTCTGTTAGTCAAAGCCATTCATAGGATCAGATTCAAGGAGAGAGACGGAAATACTGGATGAAAGGATATGCATATTTTAAGACTCATGACACACACATTATCAAATTGTCACCCAGAAAGTTTCTACCAAGGTATAGCCACACCAGCAGTATGTAAAAGCATGCATTTTACCACCCAATAACAATCCTTGGCTGTTTATAGGTTTAAAAATTATTGTTGTTTCATTAATATTAAAGATTCAAACTTTTTCATGCACTTATTGACAATTTAAATATTTCAACCGTGTACAGTTTATATGGTATTGAGGATTGTGATACAGCAGGCTTACATAGTATAGTTAAAAGCATCTTACTGTGAAACGCCCTGTGGCTTTCTCCCAGATTCCATTCACTTCTCTCCCTCTCAAAGGTAATAGTCCTTTTGACATTTGTGTTTATATTCCCTTGCCCTTATTTTTTCAGTTTTATTGAGATATAATTGACAAATACAATTGTGTATATTTAAAGGGGGCAACATGATGATTTGAAATATTGTGAGAGGATTCCCTCCATCAAGTTAACTAACACATTTATTACATCACATATATTTACCTTTGTGTGTGTTTGTGGGAGCCTTGCCCTTATTTCTCTTTTGTAACAGCTTTTTTGGAGACAAATTCATATACCATACAAGAAACCCGTTTAAAGCGTACAGCTGAATGGAGTTTATTTCAGTACAACCACGGAGTTGTGCAACCCTCACCACAGTACATTTCGGAGCCTTTTTGTCATCCCCCCAAAGAAACCCTGTGTCCTTTAGCAGTATTCCTCCATTTCTCCCCTTGCCCCGTCCCCACCCTAGGCAACGATTAATCAACCTATGTCTCTTTAAATTTGCTTATTTGGGGAATTTCATATAAATGGAATCGTACAATACGTGGTCTTCGTGACTGGCTTCTTTCGCTTCATGTTTTCAAGGCTCGTTTACTTGGTGGTCTGTATCTCATTCCTTTTTATTGCTGAGAAATAATGTATTGCATGGGTATACCACATTTTATTTATACATTCCTCTGTTGATGGACATTTAGGTTTTTTCCACTTTGGCTGTTATGACTACTGTGGCTATGAACATTTATGCATAAGCTTTCTGTGGACTTTCATTTTCATTTCTCTTGAAGTATCTCAATTCCTGGAAGTGGAATTTCTGGGTCTTATGGTAACTTCATATTTAACCTTTTGAGGCATTGCCAGGCTGTTTTCCAAAGTGATTGACCATATTATATCCCCACCAGAAGTATATGAGGGTTTCAATTTCTCCACATCCTTACCAGCACTTGGTATTATCTGTCTTTTTTATTATAGCCACCCTAGTGGGTAGGAAGTGGTACCTCATTATGGTTTTGATTTACATTTCCCTGATGATTGATGATGTTGAGCACCTTTCACATTCTTATTCATCCTTATTTTTGTGATAGTTTAAATATGTTTGTATTTTTAAATGACATATTGATTAGTACTACATGTTTTGAAATTTATATTAACAGAATTCTTTATGCAAGTATGATATATGTAGGTACACATCTTTCTGAGATACTTATTTACTGAATTTGACACTTTTGGAGTTCATCCTTGTTGACTTGTGTGGCTATTGCTTATTTTCAGCTGTGTGTATAGCGCAAAAAGTTTATTCATTCTTCTATTGATGGACATCTAGATTATTGCCAAAGTTTTTCCTATTTTACACAAAACTGCTATGAATATTCTTGTACACAGATGCAAAAATTTCTTTAGGGCATAATAGAAGTGGAATTGCTGGGTCATAAGGTATACAAAAGTTTACTGCTGCCATATAATATCAAGTCGTCTTCCAATATGGTTGTACCAATTCACAGTCTCCCAACAGTGTCTGAGAATTTCTCATGCTCCATAATCTCTCCAACAATAGGTGTTATCAGATTTCTTAATCTTTGCTAATTTGTAGGAGTGGAATTGTATGTCCCTGATTACAATGAGATTGAGCATATTTTTACATGTTTATGGGCCATTCATATTTTCTGTTCTCTGTTGGGGCCTTAGCTTGCTGATGCCATCAGCAAGACAGCATATTGCGGTCTGAGCTGCCAGCATTGCCCCCTGGGGGCATCTGCAGAGCACACGAACCAGCGACCAATCAAGGTACTGATCACGCACCTGACTGACCAATCACTAACAAGGGCACGAGGTGAACACGCACCGGGGCAGCCTATCAGAGCAACTTCCCTTTTCCCGTCCCTATATAACCCCCCGCCCCCCCGCCGATTAAATAAAATTTCGCAGCTTGAACAGAATCCTTTGTCTTGCTGCAGTTCTTAGCGCCTCTTGCTCCCACCCCTATTCATCCGTTTCAGGTAGGCTCGGGACCCTCGTTGACTGCTCCGCAGGCCGGAGCACTTCTCTGAAGTGCCTGTCTTTAATCTATTTTCATTTATGTTGTTTGTCTTTTTCTTATGGACTTGTGGGCCTTTTTATAGTGTGGATACTGATACTTCATCAGTTATGTATCTTGCAAAGATTCCAAATTCTGGCCTTTCTTTTTATTCTCTTTCAGTATCTTTTGATGGACAACATTTTTAATTTTAATGTAACTAAGTCTATAATCATGTTATTTGATTTTTGTGTCTTGTTAAAGAAATCCTTTCCTTATTTCAAGGTCATAAATCTATATTCCTGTATTGTCTTCTAAATGCTTTGTATATTTCCGCCTTTCATATTTCAGTGTTTGCTGGACCAAGAACTGATTTTCTGTGTGGTATGAGGAAGAGTGTGTGGTGGAGAATAGAGAGGTACCAGCCATCCCAGCACAACAGAGGAGCTCATCCTTTGCCCCACTAATCTGTTTTGCCAATTGTACCATATATGTAGTTTCTGTATATGTGTAGATCTCTTTCTAGGCTCTCTATTCTGTCCTACTGGATTTTCTGTGTGCTCTTGTGTCAGTGCTATAGTATTTTAACAACTATATTTTTATAGTATATGTTGATACATGGTAAGGCAAGCCCCTATATTATTCTCCTTTTGGGGCAATGTCTTGGATTTTTTTGACCCCTTGATTTTTCATAGAAATTTTGAATCTACATTGTTGAATTAAAAATAAAAACCTGTTGCCATTTTTGTTAAAATTACATTGACTCCATGCAATAATTAGGGGATAATTGATGATCTTTTTAACATTAAATTTTCCAATACAATAACATGGTATAAGTCCTCTCTTATTTTTGTCTTTTCAGATACATTTCATGGAAGTTGTATAATTTTCTGCATTGAGCCTTGCATATCTCTAGTAGATGTATCTCTAGGTATTTCATTGTTTTTAATGCTATTGTAAATGGCATCCCTTCAACATTATTCATTCTAATTGTTCGTTATATGTAAAGATGTGTTTGAATTTTATATGTGAATTTTAAATCCAGTGAATTACTCATATCTTTAATTAACTCTAATATTTTTTATAGATTCTTTCGGGTTGACATGAAGATATTATTGCAACTGTGAATAACAATGTTTTGTTTTAAATCACATCTTTAATTTTTTTTTGTATTGATTGGGACGCTCATTACAAGGTCGGATACAAGAGTTGATGGCAGATACTCTGGTTTTTGTTTTCCTCCTTAACTTAAAGGAATGCTTTCAACGTTTCACCATTTAGTATATTGTTTGCTGTAGGATTTTGGTAGATACTATTTATTGGTTAAGAAAGTTTCTTCATATTATTAGTTTGTTAAGATATTTATCAATTAATGTTTTGATTTGATTTCCATCAACTTCAACTGGTGTACCCAGCTATGGAGCATCACCCAGCGAGAACTCTCCAACACAAAAGTTTACAAACCACTTTTGACACATTTGATCAGTCACTGCACCTTCTCCATACACTGCACAAATCCTTTTTTTTTTTTTTTGCATTTCAGTTTCACTTTTCTTTCTTGAAATAATAAAGCATAATGTGCTAAAAATGTGTACTTTTCATTTTCAGTATTAAAATAGCTACACAAAAATTCACTGATTTTGGTAAGTTTTTTAAATGGACGCTGATACAAGTACTGGCACAATACAATCTAACAAAATTGTTTTGAATAAAGTTAAAGGCAACTAAGAGCTACTAGAGCCATCCTATGGAAAAAACCAAATGAACTTTTTGGCCAACCAATACTTCCTTCATGAGAAAGCCTCAGACTTTTAGCTGAGTATTGGCTGCTAGAATAAAGACTTCATCTTATATTCCCATTGCAAGAACACTCGGCCCTATGACTGACTACATTTTGGCCAATGAAATATAAGTACAAGTACTACTAGCATTTCTAATACTGTCCCTTAAAAGACAACTGGTAAGCACTCTTTCCCTTTTTTCTTTTGTCCAAATGCCTAGTATGCAGATGTTGTGTCTGGAGCTCTCACCCATATCTTGGACCATAAAGACAAGGGCCACATCATAGAGATGATAAAACACTGACCTGAGAGAATCCTATGTCCTTGAGGACTTCATACAGCAGAGCTACTACACTCTCTTAAATGCCAACCTCCAGACTTCTACAGGAGAAAGAAACAACCCATCATCAAATAGAATTATGGAAACCAAATTTTTAATTGTTGAAGTTGTCAATTTTTTCTTATTTCCCCATAAAAGTTTGTACCATAGTGTTTGAAAGTGACAATTTTCAAATATCTTAAGACATTTTAAAATCTTAAGATGATCTTTATATTAAAATGAAGAATAGGAAGATGGAGGCATAGGCAGTCACATTGTGCTTCCTCGCGCAACCAAGACTGAAGACAACAAAGATTGAGAAACAATTAACAACCAGAACAGAGAGACATTAATTGAACAGAAGTCGGGCTCCAGTACATCCAGACCGGTAAGGAGCGGCGGAGTCGGGAGGCCTGCGAAGTGGGGTCGAGGGGTCCCGGTGGGAAGAGGTGCTGGCTGGCAGGCGCGGGCACGCAAGGCACAGACGGCAGCGGACGGACCAGTGGCGGACACTGGGTGCGGAAGCGCGGAGGCAGCTAGCAGACCCAGTGAGGGACGCAGGGCAGCTGGCTGTCCGCAGCCACACGTTTGCGCACAAACTAAGTGAAAACGGGCAGCGCCGCCGCATTTCAAAGCTTAAGAGCCCCGTCTGGGAACTGAGGCCGGGAGACTCTCCCAGCCTCACGGGAGACTTCTCGGGGAAGCCCACAGAGTCCGAGAAAGTGCACCAGCCCACCGCCCGGGAGCCAGCACAGCAAGGGCCCAGTTTGCTTGTGGGAGGCAGTGGAGGGAACGGAAGTCCTAGACAGAGCAGAGCAGGCGCCATTGTTCCCTCTCAGACCCCGCCCCCACATACAACGTCACAACCCAGCGACTGGGGTGCCCCGCCCCGTGAACACCTAAGGCTCCGCCGCC